>BGPR01001378.1:114893-135886 GCA_013235015.1 Araneus ventricosus
CACTTAAAAACCGCCAAATTGGCGTTAATACGTAAGTACAAAAACCGCCAAATTTGGCGGCACTTAAAAACCGCCACATCTGTAGCTTCGGTGGCGTTAATACGTAAGTACCACAAAAACATATACGGATGCAGGGGTTGCGAAAGGCAGAAAAAGAAAATGTGAAAGAGGTCTTATTTAAGTGGTTTACTCTACAGAGGAGTAGAAATCTTCCTATAACGGGCGCCATTCTCCAGGCAAAGGCTAATGAATTTGAAGAAAAGAGCTTTGTTTGTTCCAATGGATGGCTGAATAGGTTTAAGAAGCGGCAAAGTTGTGGGTGAAGCCGCTAGTGTTTGTTTTTCCGATATTAGTCACTGTATGGAAAATGTTTGGCTGGACATTATTCGCAATTACAACGAAAAAGACATTTTCAACGCTGATGAAACAGGTTTGTTTTACAAGCTCATTCCAAATCAAACTTTAAAGTTCAAAGGAGAAAAATGTGTCGGTGGTAAACTCTCAAAAGTAAGGATAACCATTCAGTTATGCGCCAACATGTTCAGAAAAACAGAAGCTGACTGTTATCGGAAAATCTCAAAAACCAAGGTGCTTCAAAAATGTGAAGAAACTCGCGGTGGATTACAAGTCAAATAAAAAATCTTGAATGACGTCGGATTTATTCCAGAAATATCTTCGACAGTGGGATAAGGAACTGGCTAAGAAAAATAGAAAAATCGTTTTATTAATAGACAATTATACTGCCAACATTGAGCCAAACAACTTACAATGGATCAAAGTAGTCATTCTCCCAGCCAACACAACATTAGTTTTGCGACCGATGGATCAGGGAGTAATCCGTAGCCTGAAGTGTCATTGCCGGAAGCAGCTCATCTTGCGCATTTTGGAATGCTATGATAAAAACAAGGACTGTGACATTTCTCTTCCTGATGCTGTTGTTTTACTCGAAAAATCTTGAAGATTGGTAACAGAATCGACTATCAGAAATTGTTTTAGTCGTGTTGGGCTTACGAAAAAAGAGCAGACGGAAGATGACAACCTTCCCCTCTCCATATGGCTAGAAAAGCACGGAGTGAATGCTTTTTCGGAAAATGAAATCGAACATTTCGAATGTTGTGACGAAGATGTCATTACATCTAGGGAAGTGAATGAGGAAGATATCGTGGTATTATTAAATGAAAAAAACAACTTTATTAGAGATTCGTCTTCAGACATGGAGAAAGAACAAGACGAACCAAGGCCTTCAATGGAGTCAATTCACGGTCACGTGTCTAATCAAATTGGCCGAAACTGCGCATGTCATCTAAGCGCTAATCCGTACCACTTTTGCCGATGGGTCTGCAGTTAACAACTTCCGCCGCGCTACGAAGCGGAAGTATTATTTACGTTTTAGTTGCTTTACCTTTCAGTCTTATTTCTTTCCATATTTGAATGAAAATGCGATACTGTTGTGTAATTGGATGCTCTAATGCTAAAGCGAAAACTGATTGCCGAGATAAAACGTTTTTTACGTTTCCTCTCAAGAATTCTCAATTGTTACAACTTTGGTTGAAGAATATTGGAAGACAAGGTTTTATGCCTTCTTGTAGTTCCTTAATTTGTTCAGACCACTTTGAAGAAAATTCCTATTCTACTTGTCAATTTACAAAACGCAGGCTGTTGAAACAAGAAGCTGTTCCTATTATTTTTTCCAAAACTCCAAAGCAGACACCAAAAGTCGGTTTGCCATCATCAACAACAGATGGAAACAATATGCAGCCAGACGGAACGAAACAGTAAGTGCATTTCTCATTTACTTGACGAAAGTTTAAAAGTTCCGAAAATCAAAATCTGTATTTTATTGATGGAAGTAAACAAACAACCGTAGCAAAATTTGGGGAGTATAGGGAACGTCTGGATGATTTCGTTGTCGCCAATTTGTTTACGTTGGGAGGTCGCCAAACCTCCCTACTGCTAATCGGCGCACAGCTCTCTGTCAAACCCTGCGTAATGCTAAATGCGCAGTACCGAATGCTTCATGCGCATTGATACATGCATAGCTTTGCGATGTATCACTCCGCCGTACGAACGAGCAGACAATTTTTACCTGTTCCTGTAAAAAACTGCAAGAGATAATATATAATGCAAATACAAACAAATAAATAAATACAATGAAACAGGAGGTAAAAGGAGAAAGGACTCTCTTGCACGATTTATTTAATAATTAGTTATTTAAATGTACTGCATTTTAATCTATGTTTTTTCGATTGATCTCTACCAAAAGTAAATTTAAGTGACCAATTTCCTGAACTTCAAGCGAGGATGCTTTACGCATTTTGAAAAGGGAGTACAAAAATATAATAATAAGCAGTGAAAAAATGGATAACTAAAAAAATATGCAAAATTCAGGAAGAGATTTTAAACTGACTTTTTCCTTCACACAATGAATTTTATTCTATGTTTTAAACTAAATGCCATGTGTTAGATGCAAAAGCAGTTGCAAACGTTTTGAACAATTTTTTTGCCACAGAAAACATCGACGAACATGTTGTGGACCTGTTTAAAATAGTGGATAAAAAATTGATGAATTGTATATAAAATCGAAAACTTTTCAACCAAAAATAACATCTTTTTTCAATGTAGTGGAGTTGCAAATAAGTAAAAAAAGGTAAATATTTAGTTTGTTTATTATTGAGTATATTATTTAATGCTTTATTTGTCCATAATTACTAATGAAAATATTATGTTATAAAAAAATTTATTATAGAAGTAGTATCTTAGGGCATTTTTTTTTTGCAAATACAGATACAGCTAACCTCGGTTAAAATGAACTTCTGAGTCGGTCCGTTGAGGGTTCGTTATAACTGGGTTTGACTGTATTTTGTTATTTCAGTTTGTCATAAAATTTGTCTTATATAGGGATTATATTAAAACCAATAAAAAATATCTGGTTTTGGAGGGCCCCGAAACTTGCATTGCTTATTGGTCCCTACAGGGCTTAATCCGGCCCCGCAGGTAGCACAGAAATATTATATAATGTTTGCACAATGTTATACAATATTATGAACACCGAATACTGTAATAAAGTATTGTATTGTATATATCAGTATTTCCGAGATACTAAATTTTCACAAATAATATAAAAATAATGTTTATTTATAAAAATCTTCACTTCAACTCAGGATATCACTCGACTGGAGGTTTTATTACAAAAACACCACTGGAACAATTATTCTTTAAGATGCTAAATATTATATCATACTATACAATACAATGCACATGATATGTTGATTTTTACATTAAACAGCATTGTTCAATATTTTAAGGTGAAGTTATTCTTATGCTCGACAGATGGCAGCACAAAAATACCGTAACACAATATATATCAGCGTTGAATCTTATTTTGAGGTGAAGTTATTCTTATTGGTCGCCAGATGGCAGCACGGGAATACAATAACACTATATTAATCAGTATCCTGAAAAAGTATTTTAAAAAATGCTCATTTGAATAATAATGTTTACATAGTCATTTTGTTTTACTCTATATAAAAGGCGGGCCGGATTCAATTAATGAAGTTAACCATAAAACAGCTCTCACATATGGATGAAAAAAAATTTAAGTGTTAATATATCATCGTAAAAATATGCGCTCGTGATTTTTTGTTTCGAATCTTGTATTTGATTTTCAATCAATACTGTTATTATAAATGTTCAAGGTGTCTCGTAATACATTTATAGAGGAATAAATAAATTTCAAAATTATTTGAAAACCTTTCAAACATATTATTATAATTACTTTTAAACCTTATTGCCTTTTAATTTATTAAATTAGCAAACTTAGATATAAGAGCTAAAATTGCTTCCTCTTTGACTTCTAATTTCATTTTGAACTCGAAATTGTAACGATAAAAAATAATTTAATTAAGAAAAATGTTCAGATTAATTGTGAATGAACATGAAATTTCGTAGATCCGAACTTTGTAACTACATTTTATTATCATCATTTACGCTTGCTGATGCAAGTCTCACTGGCCTAGGGGTACGGCTTCGGGTTGGGATGCAGAAGGTCCCGGGTTCAAAGCTTGCTGTAAGTAGACGTGTTTAAAAAATAACGAAGTATTACCCAGAAGTTCGGAATTAAATGATTAATATCTTTCCATGCTTCTAAAATGTATTTTTAAAATATTCACTATAATGTTATATTATATAATATTATACAGTATTATATGACATTATATAATATTATTCAGTATAGTACAATATTATTCTATATGGTATAATATTATACAGTATTATATGACATTATCCAATATTATGAAAAAACATTGTACAGTATTGAAAAAGTCTTGCGTTTTACACTGTTTCAATATTGGGAAAAATATTGTACAATATTACTTTCTCGAATTTTATGATATAAGACAATATCTTGTGCTACCTGGAAAGTAATAATTATAAATATATTTTAATGGTGATAAATAATAACTGTAATTAAAACTGTAATCTTAAAATCATTAAAAGTTTTAAATTATTGGGCCGGATGAATGACCGGGTTGTTCAAAAATTTTGACTCGGAGTCGTAGAGTTGACATATTTCATTCTCTTTTGAACAAGAGGCATGTGTATATATGGAATTCCAGTCGATGAGCAAGAGCTGTACAGGACCACACCTAAATTAAATATCAATTTCAGCGCCTCCCTCCCTCCACGTCTATCGCATTAGTTAACAGTAATCCTCCCCCCCCATAAAATAAAATTAAGAATGTTAAAGGAATTATAACCATTTATTGAATATTTTTTAATAAATGAACAAAAAATATTTTTGTTTTTATTTCTATCGAAATTTATAAAAACATTTATAAAAAATTATAAAAGGAAACTTTTAATTAAAAAACAACTGTCGAAAAAATTAATACACCAAATGTTATGACGAAGAATAATAAAAGCGATATTTTCGATGGAAACTGATATTTTAACTGAACGATGAACTGAAAAAATAGTATGAATTAGTTATGAAAAAATGTTTCAAGAAAACTTTAAATCTGAAAATACTTTTTATAAAAATATGTATCGTAAAAGAATATAAAATTAAATACTAATGATACAAAAGTAACATAATCAGTGGCGTGGCAAAAGTGTGTGTGGGGGGGGTAGGGGAAGACATTTTTAGACACTTAAAAGTATTCTGGAGTATAGGTGTAGACAACTAAACTTAAAAATTTGGTTACCAAATTACCTATCTTTCCAGGGCAGTATTATTTCTTTTTTATAATTGCTACTTTTAGACAGCTAAAATGAAATAAAAATTTAAATTTTCTTGCAAAATGAGTGTGTGGTGGTGGTGTGGTAGGGCGTCGCCACTACTTGGTGGAGTCTACTGTACTATGGCCAGATATTACCCTAATATGAACACTGCTTTAATACTTTGAGTATATAACATTTTGAATCTGTTGGAAAGGTTAGAAAATCAACCCTTATTCATGAATATTTAGCCCCAATTTTGGAAATTTGTTCATTAACTGCTATGCGAGATTAACGGCCAATGGTATAAAATGTGATATGATTAATTAATTGCTATTCATTATAGGGCGGTTCACCTACAACTATAGCATAATGCATTTTATTCGTTTTACTTTATTAAAAATATTCTTCGAAAACTTTACATATCCGATGTTTAAAGACATTTTTTTCAATTTCACCCTATTTTTTTAGAATAATCGGTTTTATTCTACTTCTACGGATGGCAACTCTTTCAAGAATGCGCTTTGATGTGTTGGACCAATCAGAATGCTTCAACCAAATCGGCTTTATCTTGTCATTGAACTAGCCTAGCCATTTTTGTGCCACTAGCGGTTTTTCGTTAATCTGGGCGAGTGTGTTGCGTTATTGGTAAAGTTTGTTGAAACTTCAAAAAATTACCTTTCAACTTTTCAGCTATGGCTTCTGACGGTCAACAATATGAAAATTTCGCTGAAGATCAGCAGTATTCCGAGTATAATGAACAGAATTACTCTGAAGCAATGGATGAAGGCGGTGAATCCGGGGGTCAGATGCAAAATGTAAATGGCTCATCGAACGGTCAGTCATCTTCTAAAGCTCCATCTGATGACGATAGGTAAGTACTATTTTTAGTATAGTATTTTAAGTATTAAATTTTTTTTCTAATTGTAAAATTTCGCCGGCGCTTAGAGGAGTTGCCTGTTTTCGTTGCAACGAATCGGTATGCTTAATCCAGCTGCATCCTGTTAAGTATTTCAAAGCCTCTATTTTGTCCTACATATGAAGAAAATGCTTATAAATTTACGTATTTTGGGATATCAATTTTATGGATATTTCGGCAGCTATTACTGTTTTCTCACTGACGTACGTTGAACAAGCAATATGGCGATCCTAATCGATAAGTGCCATTTTGTTTTACCAATTTGTCTGAAACTGCGGATATGTTTAAATGAATGACATATTGTAAGAGCACTTGAATATTCTAGTACCAGTAATTCATGAAATATCTGAGAATATGTGAAATATTTTTAAAAGTATTTTGATTTGAAATTAATCTTGACCCTCAGTTCCTGTAATTTTCATCATAAACTGGTTATATTAATTAAATGCCGTGAAGTTATTTGAAACATTGTACTATTTAATTTGTGCGTAGTCCTGAATCTGAAAAGTAATTTTTTTAATGACCATGGAACATACAAAAGTGATTTTCATAATTGCTTTTGCTTTTCAGATTCATCGTTACGCCTGAATCTGTGAGCACATACATAGCTCAACTACAACTCGTGTTTAAAATTTGAGATGCGTTATACTAGACAAGTTCATTCAGTTATAATATTGAATTGATAGTTTAAAGGATTTTTGACATGCTTTTTCTAAAATCAGTCTTGTAAAATTTTTTTAAATTTAAATGTTGTCATTGAGTTTAGGAAATTATAATGGTTAAATCATAAATGTTGTCAGAATTGTGACAAAAAATTAAAAGAAATTTATGATTTGACACTGCTTAATTCAAGAACTCGAGTGTTTAGAGGCTGTAGTTGTGCTATGCTTGTTTGTTTTTATGAATGTAGTCCATGACTAAGATTTTGAGAAGTGGTCATTCAAGAATTAAGAGATATTTTTTAAGTTAAATTTTAAATATTTCTTGATTGAATGCTTCTTTAGATCTTGGTCTTGGACGTCTCGCTATAGGATCCCTTTACTTGGGGATTTGATCAATTTTAATTTATGAATTATATGAATTCAAATTATTAATCAGTGTTTTGATTAAAACAAATGATTTTTGACATGTTTAAGTAGTTAATTTGCCACTTCTTCTAAATATAATTGGATCAAAGCCCTCAGTTTGTAAAGGTTTCTTATAGCAAAAATCCTGTTTTGATGTTTGCTTAATGATTGAATGTCAGTATCTTTTCAGGCATTTTTGTGTAAATCAAGAGCTGCATAAAAACACATGTTAATTATCATCTTAATCAGTATTGTTAATTGAAATTGATTTTTGTAAGAAACAAGATTGCATGTTACACATTTCCACATATATGAAATTAATTCAATTTCTTTTAAGCTATTTAAAAGCAAATCTAGATGCAGTATTGGAACTTTGTTTTGTTGAATTCAATTCAAGACATTTTAAAGATTTTAGAACATTTGTCAATCATTTGAATTATTAAAGGCATTTCCTTCGTTTTAAGATTTCACCATTTATATATACTACACATAACTTATTGAATGATTAAGCACTAAATTAAAAGTGGTGTCAAGATAACTTTCAACACATGAAAGTCTCACCCAGTTACATGATTTTAGAACTGAATCAAGTTATAATTCTCTGTTGGAATTTTGTGGAGTCTTCAGATGTGTTTGGCAAAGCAAGTGATGGTTGTTATTGACACAACAGTTCGATGGACCAAGTGCGAAGGTATGTCTTTAGCTTTTGTATTAAGCTAAAAACAGAAGAATTGGTGATGCATTATTACCTTATGCTACTAAAGAAGTGGTGATGTAATTTAATGAAAGTGCATCAGAGTAAAGTAAAGCTTCAATATGTTAATGTTAACTGAAGATTATAAATTTCAAGGATATTCTTCAAGTCTTGATTCATGATTTAACTTCAAAGTGTACATCTTCAAGATATGTCTCATTTAAAACTTAACAAAAGTGCTATCAAGAATTTCATCTTACTTTTTAATCCAAGAAAAATGAATTAAGTTTTAAGGTTAACGAATAATGGATAAATGTATAAGGAAGAATTTATAATCTCGAATTTCAGTTGTAAACTGTGTATAGTAAATTGGATAGTAATAGAATTTTTTTGCTTGTTTACTCAGTTTTATTTATCAGTTGTGTCTAGTACAGTGTTTCTAAACCCAAGTAATGGAAGTTGTGAATGTTACAGCTAAATAAAAATCGCCAGAATTGTTATTGAAAGATTATGGATTTGCTTTGAATTTTTATCAAGATTGTAATCAGTGCTTTATTTATGAAATATAATTGTCAAAATTTCTTGTAATATTTGCTATTTAATTAACCATGTTAAAATGATAAACTGTGTTTATGGAACTGGATTTTTCAACCATTAAATTATAGACTCAGTTTCTGGGTTGCCAGTCAATATAAAAGTATTGTAATTCAGTTTTTTAAACCTCATGTAATTCATTTTGGATTTATATAATAAAAATATTTTAATGTATTTGTTGCAGAATTATAAAATGTAATATTCTGAATATATTTTTGTGTTTCATTAAATTGTAAATTTTTGTTTTAATAAAACATCTCGATGAAACTTGAATTCTTGTAACATAGCAAACTGAATTTTTTTGTTTGTAATATTTTTATTATTTTAAATGTATTTATAATGTAATTGAATGTTTCAATAAATTTAATGTGGTATGTAACTTTTAAAAAGCAAGATTAATTTTTTAAATAGCTTAAAATGAAATTAATCTTGCATTTAGTATTTTTTATTCCAGATTTGTATCATGTAATTGTAAATTAAACTCATGAAACATTATACCTTCAACCTGTCTTAGCATTGGCGGAAATTTTAAATTTTAATTCTGCATGTGTAAGACTGGTAACCCATATGAAGGCTTTAGTAATTTGAACCTATTAACGGCAAAGGTTCTGAAACACTGTTCTAGTATGTGAACAGATCATTCTTGTTAACTACTGCCTTTATCTTCGATAGGTTTTCCTTTCGTGTCTCCAACTTGGATGTCTGCTCCTGACCATAATGGTACATGTTAGGTTTTTTTGTAATGATAGTGTACTACAATTTTGCAGTACATTATATATTTGTATTATAAAAAAGCCTCAACATAACCTTAATCAATCTTAATTTTTACAGTGTTGTACAAGATGTAACTTAACTTGGGATATAAAATTAATTTTTCAGAGGCCTTATCATAAACCTTATCAGTCAATCCAGATTTGGTCATATTTCTGTTAATTCTGTTAAAGGTAAATAATTTCAAAAATGGGTAACATGTGTATGCTTTGCTGCTTTATTAAATTACATTTATTTTTTCTTTAGGAAACTCTTCATTGGTGGTATTAGTTGGGATACAGATCAAAGTAAGTAATATTTATCTAAATTTTTTAAAATATTCTCAAAATATTTGGAAATTAATTCTTATCTTGATATAAGATGAACTAAAATGATTCTCATTTTCTGTTTACAGAGGATCTGAAGGAATATTTTTCCAAGTTTGGTGAGGTAACTGATGTTACCATTAAAACTGATCCTGCAACTGGAAAATCTCGAGGATTTGGGTTTATCACTTTTGCTGCGGAAGAAACTGTAGATGCTGTAAGTTTTTTTTATTAAATTTGCTTTCAGTGTTTAAAATCCCTGATTTTCATGTCTAGAGCAGGGATGAGATTTTTTCACGAATTTCTGCTTTTTGTTATTTTGGAGAAATTCTGTTTTTCCCCCTCTCGCATTGCAGTTTTTTTCCCGCCACAAATTTTCTTTTTCTTCCGAAAATTCCGCTTCTACACAAAGAAGTCTTTCTATCTTCAGTTTTTAAAAGAAAATTTTGGGAAAATAGGCAAGTCCACGCGGCTTAACTCCACAGGCTAGGAAACTAGCTGATTTATCTTCTGATGAATCAACATTATATCAGCAAGCTCTACAAGGATTTTACCACTGCATTTTAACATATTCTGTGCCATTCAAAGTATTAATTACCACTTTTTTGCAGAAAACGAAACCTCTGGCATATTTTGCAAAACATGTTGAAAAAAAATTAGTTACAAACTTAAGGTCATCTTGTAGGGCATACCAATAATAGTATAAAAAATGGAACAAAAACAAATAAACTACATCAAAAAAGAAACTCCCGTCAAAAGAGGCAGTTAAAAAGCTGTGTGCAAATAAATGCAACAAAAAAAGCAGAGAATAAGACATAAAAAGAAATAAAACACGATTTACCTAGGAATTCTATAGATAGTGTAGTCCCGACAACTATGCCAGTAATTAAACTAATGAAGACTGCAAAAACTTCAGGCTTTACTGAAAATAAACTTGCAAGGATGCAAATACATCCTTTATTGAAGAAAAATCTGTCAAAGATAGGAGGCCTCCAAAACGAGGGGTGCAACGTGTTAATCGATCTTTTACCAACAAAATCCACACAATTAAAAAAAAAAAAACGAAAGAAAACCGCTTTAACAATTAAGGAAATGTTTCAAATAACAATAATGCTAAATAATCTGTCATTGTAACTGTACAATTTCTCGACCCCTCTCACTTTATAAGGTGCAAAATCATTGTGCTGTTACTTTCGCAAAAAGGTATAAAAATAAAAGAAATAAAACAGAATTCAGTATGATACATTATTATAATTTATAAAGAGCTTACTTTACACAAAAGCACTAAGTGTATAAAGAGTACTTTACACAATTGCTCGAAGCAAAAGAAATCATTTGTCCTTTATTTTTCTTTTTTGAGCTAACTTTTATCAAAAGGCTATTAAATACAATTCTCAGACTTCTTTTGGGTGACTGTTGCATATCAGTGATGTTCAGGTGGTAAATATGCTTTAACGTCTAATTTTGTATTTTCTGATGCCCCTGATGTGTTAACTTTTAATGTGATTTAACAATAATTTAATACTCTTTTTCTTATTTATATATACTGAATTATAAATTAAGTTCATGTTACATGTTCTGATGTTTTATTTCTTAAAACATCTTTCGCATATAAATTATCGTACAAATTTTTTGCTCGTGTATGATTTCGGTCTTTTTGCTTTTTTGCCAATCTCATCCCTGCTAGAGGTATTAATCATGTAAATCTGTTGGAAATTTTATTTTGAGTTCTTTTCCTATATAGGTGTTAAAAGCTGTCCCTCATACCATTAAAGGGAAAACAATTGACCCAAAACGAGCAAAGGCCAGACCTGGTATTAAGAAAATCTTTGTAGGTGGCCTTGATATAGATTATCCTGAAGCTGACATTCGATCATACTTTGAGAAGTATGGCAAAGTAAGTGTATTTGCATTTTACGCCCAGCTTGTTATTGCTGGTAAAACTGCCAATTTTATTTATCATAATGTTTCTGTTACAGGTTGAAAATGTTGAACTTCCATTTGACAAAGTGAAAAACCAAAGGAGACAATTCTGTTTTGTAACGTTTGAAACTGAAGAAGCTTGTGAGGCTTCCTGTAAGCAGTCAAAGCAGAAGATAGGAAACAAAGAATGCGATGTCAAGAAAGCTACCAATAAACCAGATCCTCGATTAGGAGGACGGGGAGGTCCAGGTGGTGCGTGGGCTGGTGGTTTTGCTGCTCGTGGTGGACGTGGCCGAGGTGCTAGGGGCCGTGGTGGTACGTAATCAACATTATACTAATCCAAGTGTTACACTATCTTATTCATAATTCACTTTTTTTAGTAAGATTTCGTAACTTTGCATATTAAGCTTATCCTATTCAAGGATCTTCCAGAAAAATGAAATCATTGTATAAACTTAATTACCATCAAGTTTTTCATATTTTTTTGTATCAAGTCGTCTATAAATTATGGATTGCATAAATGTTTTCATTGTTCTAGGAAATGCTGTATCAAAATTGCAACATAAAGATGCCATCAAATTGCATAGTAGAGAAAATAAAGCATTTTAAGGCTGTAAATTTTATGACAATGTGAAAGTTAATAATATTTATCAAAGATTAAATTCCAAGACTTATTTGGTAGCCTTTTTAGGTGTTGGTAGTGCAAGTGACTTGAATCTTGTCTTGTATGTTGAATCAATTTGTTACAATTGAAGCTTACCTTTTTATGTTTGAGATGTTATGTACCTTTAATAATTCTTAGAAAAAGGTTTAAAAATTTCAATGAATTGATTTGTGGTATAGGCTGATACCATCCTTCATGTCTTAATTTACTTAACTTTTTTATTCAAGTTCTTTTATCGGTCAAATTTTTTTTAGGACCTGGATTTTCTCAGCCTCAAGGATGGAATGCTCCTGGTGGTTACACAGGTGGTTATGGTGGACAAGGTTATGGTTATAACCAGAACTATAACAGTGGATATGGCAATTATGGTGGCTATGATTATGGATATGGTGGAGGCTATGGCAGCGGTTATGGAAATTATGACTACAGCGGATACTACAATCAAGGAGGTGGCTATGGAGGTGCTCGTTACACCAAATTTTAGTCATTCTATTTTAAAATTATATTTAAGATGTTGCAGAGGATGCCATTTTTTCAATGGTTATCCAGCTTATTTATATTTGTAACTAGATTTTATTTTCTATAATAAAAGTATTTTAAGATTTTTGTATTGTTTTTGTACTTAAGTTTCTGAAGAGAAGATAGGTTACTTAATTCCTTGTCCTTACTTTTTAAATTTAGTTTCAGATATGATTTTAATATTTAAATAATTACTTAATATTTATAAATATAAATGAATTTTGATTTTTAAAGTAATGTTTAGGACAGTTTTAAATTTATCTTTAATAACAGGGTTCCCAGGAACCAGTCAGAACTTTTATTTCAGTGTAAAAGAGGAAGTGGACATTTTCATTACGATTTTCTGCTGCTTTCATATAAATGTACAAACTGGCCTTAAGATGCATTTTACCATTCATAATAAAATTCTGAGAATTATTTCTTGTAAGATTGATCTAGACATAAACTTATTCAGCGAGAGCATAGAAGACAGTGTAGAAATTAGGATCCATTAGTTATATTAATTTGTATAAAATTCTCTACAAAACTGAAGGAAATTGTTTCTGAGGACCCTGTTATTCGTAAAAAATTTTTCTCTAATTTTGGGGAAATTCATCTACTCTAATTGTATCGCATTAACAACTTTACCACAAACTTTTTAGGAACTGTTCTATATCTTTCATTACTATTAATAAATTTCTACAAGATTTTTATATTTTCCAATATACTTTTAATATTCGCAGGTCAACAGCCTAGTACTTACGGGAAGACACCTCGCCGTGGTGCTGCAACTGGGGCTGCTACTACTGCTTACCACCCATACAGTCGTTAACATATTCTTTTTTAAATTTTCATCTCATCATGGTTTTTCATGTCTTGTACATAGATTTTGCTCTGACCTCATGAATAAACTTTTTATTTCTAGTGATTCAATGTTGCTTCTTTAAATCTTTCTGTCAAACTTCATATCTTAAGTATATTAACAGCAGCCCCACTTAACTTATTCGTTCATTCAGTATTCAACTTGCTAGTCTGGGACAGTTTCTGGGTGTAAGAGGAGAGCCACATTTCTATCAGTATCATGTGATCAGCCGTTAATCTTGGGTCTATGATATATATGCATGGTGCTTTGTGGGAAGTATAGGCATAGTGGCAAGTCCCTTTCCACTTTCAAATTTATCTAAATGTCACATGATTTTGATGGATCATATGGCATCCTGTTGTGCCCAGTGATTGTCGAGTACAAATGTAGCTTCAAGGACAGTTTTAAATTGGAGGGAAGTTGATGCTTAAAAATTGCATTAACAAAGGTCCTTAAAGACTCCTTGAATTTTATTTGCCTTGCTCGGGGCCCTGGAAAAGTACTTGAATGATTGTTGGGTCCTTGAAAAACAAGCAAATTGACCATCCAATATTTATGGAACAGAAGAGAAAATCTGTTTACTTGGTTTTGCTTTTGAAATTCCACCACCAGAAAGTTTATATGGAAAAAGTACTGTCAATCATCAATCTTTTCTCAGTCAAATTAAGCCATCTTTGAATATACAAAAGAGTGAACTACAAAAGGCATTTCTCCATTGAATAAAATGGTCCTGTAATTATATTTTAACAGAAATTGTCTTCATGTGCACTCAAGTGGATAAAATTTTATCATTAGAATTGTAGATCTGTATCGAAGTTTTTATTTCAAAAATAAAAATGCAAATGATTTTAAATTTGTTATTT
Organism: Araneus ventricosus; assembly: GCA_013235015.1. Lineage (NCBI taxonomy): Eukaryota > Metazoa > Arthropoda > Arachnida > Araneae > Araneidae > Araneus > Araneus ventricosus. The sequence goes on from BGPR01001378.1 coordinate 129,271, forward strand.
GCATTTTTGTCTAAAAGAAAATTCAAGGACTGTAAAATTAAATTCTTGAATTTTTTGCCTTCAATAAGAGCAGAGACTCGGATTAATGGTTGCTTCTGAAGATTCAAAAGAATGGCCATGTACATAATATAAATTCGATATTTTTCTAGGTTACCATTGTTTTAAAACTAAATGACTATTATAATGGAAACTTATCTTGATGATCCTAGTAATTAACTAAACAGTAGAGGCAAAGTGCATTGAAATTAATTTTAGGCATGATACAATAAGCGGACACTTAGTTAAAATGGAAAATAAAATAGTCAAGTTTTTTTTAAATATGAGCTTTAATTGAATTCATTTCTCTGTTGGCTAGAAGAGTTGGAATTACAAGATACGAGACTTAAATTGATGTGTTCAAAAATCATTTCACTTGGTATTGATAAGTTGTGAAATTTGAAGACAAGATTTCAATTAGTTGAAATTAAAAATTTCTACAAAATCTTGGTTTGGTTATATTAACACAAGGGATTAGCATTAAATTTATTAAAAATTCTCTTGAGGATGGACATTTAAGATTACTAAGTAGATGGGTAACTTAACTAATAAACTTAAGATGAGTGATCCTATGCATTTATAAAGTTACAAGCTCTTGTGTGCTTTGAAAGCATATTAAATTTGTGTGATACAAACTAGAAGCTGCCTACACAGATGTATTTTATAAAAGCAAGTTTAACTCTGGACTTGTGTACACATAAACATCACCAAGGTGGTATATAACAAGGTCTGGTGCAGTACAATCTAATATGGCTGTTGCCCATAAACCAAAACCACAACAAACATCGCTAAGAACCAGATTTCTTCCAGGATTGGGAAAGTCGACAATGAGGGATGAAGCTGTAGACTGTAGATAGATTTTGAACTGTGTGTGTGTGGTGGGGGGGGGGGGGGGGGAGTTTTTTTACCGATTTGGATATGTAGATGGATGTCTACAGAATACGTTCATTCTTCTGTTTTGGTATATAAATAGTTTCGAGCAAGCATAGATGCCAGTTGTCTTTTCTGGAGCTTGCATCCAATTTTTTCTAGAGCACGGCAAATGTGAACTATATATACTTGACATTCGTATTAGAAAGAAAAAATTAGTGATAATTGAAGTATGGAAGAGTTGGTGAATCTCAGTTTTGTATATGATAGTATTTAAAAAGTAGTGTGGGCAATGCATTAATAGATTTTGTGTAACAAAACTAATGGAAGTTTTTAATTTCATGGGGCTTGTTAAAGGATGCATAGAAACTCGTCTACTTGCATTTTTGTGCTGTTTACTTACATGATAAAACAAGTGGCTTGTAAGTTGGATGATGTTTTGATTTTTCAAAAGGATGTACAGAGACATTTGTATCTGTTGCAAGTTGAAAATAATTCAAAAGCAATGAATTTATATAACTGCATCCGTAGGTCAATACTGTGATACATTGTATTACAGCTATGAATAGGATAGAAAAAAAGTTCTACTTCTGGGAAAGGTTCTATCGTCGGATTAGCCAATTTGTGCATTTCTGATGTAAACAAGTTGTTTTATAATTGGGCTATTACTCTTAAACCAGTGTAGCCAGGCCTTGAAATGAATTGCAGTTTTCACAAAAGGAAGTAGGCTAATGGAGCAACGAGCCATCTTAATTGTTATTTTCATAGGTTATGAGCATGGTGAACCATACTCCTGGCTCATTACCATTTTGGAGTATTTGTCTCGATGGAGTTAATATTAGCTCTATTGCATCTGTACCACTCCCTTGGGCAGGGTTCCCAAGGTCCTTGAAAACTCCTTGAATTTTATTTGCCGTACACGGGGCCCCGGAAAAGTACTTGATTTTTCGTTGGGTCCTTGAAAAATACGAAATGTACTCTGTCTAGAGAATCCCACCACCGGAAAAAGGGTGTTGCTATGGGAACTCTGTCGGTCACTATTCTTTTCTCTAGTTTGGAGGAAGGGGGTGGTGGTGGTGGCGAAAAAGGGTGTTGCTATGGTAACGCTGTCAATCAAAAATATTTCCTCTCAGTCTAGGATGGGGGCTGAAAAAAAAAGGATAGGATTTCGCTATGACCCGGGAATAGCTTGAGATCCGGAAAAAGCAAGGAAATTTATTCTAAAACTGGATTTTTTTTTATTTTGATAATTCTTATCAGACGAGATAATATTCGCTGGTCTTTTATCGTAAGTAGAATAAAACCTCGATGACTACCAATGAAAATCGGTCATGTACTGACCAAAGGTGGCGCCAGACGGGGGCCCCTCCGTCGGGGAAAAATTCTGCATCCCTTCGGGGGAAATATTTGTACGGGGTATTCAACTGTAGTTGATAAATAATGATCTGGTAAAAATATGAGACCAATTTCATTACACTCGTCCCCCCTGTCGGGCAAACGCTAGTGCCATTTCTGGTATTTTTCTTTTTTAATTTAAATTTCGCTCAATTTTGTTATTTTAATTTATTGGTACAGCAATTACAATTAAGTCTAAAGTTTCATTTTCATATCAAGCCTTAACTGTTGGATTTATGGGTGGTGGGGCTTGCGGCCCCAGTGTACCATAAGTAATACAATCACTACGCCATTTCTGGTACTGACAATCAGAAACGGAGGCCATCTGCGCACGCGCTAGGCAGCGGGATGTTTACATTTAAATTTCCGTGGAACCCAAATTTCGTCTATGAGCAGGATCGCGTTCCCTTTATTAGTTAAATTAGGTAATTCAGCAACGGATTCCGAGACTACCACTTTTGGACGATTTTACATCGGATTGGGGTGTCTGGCAATGAGTCATATGAGCGCATTTCCGGAGTTCTTTGTTACGCTCAGTGAAATGTAAACATCATCCTTCTTTTCTTCAATTTCTCCCTATTTTGATGAAAGTAACTCCGCCCGGCGCATGCGCGAAGGGTTTCCTAATCCGTTGTTATACAATACTCAGTTGATAGATATTAATTGTACTCAAATGTGGAAGATGCACAGGAATTTGGCATTGTGTGAAAGAGATTCAGACAATTTGTGAGATCGTAAATTTTCCTTCATGTGTCTATACAAAAAAAAAAAGTTAGCATCCACACTGGATACTGCTTGCTTCTTTGGTGATTTAAAATCAAATAGGAGTTATAACCAGAATTAATTTATTTTTCCATTTCAAGGAGATCTTTTTGGTGAATCATTGCAATACCTGACGTTATTATTAATATTTTATGTCAGCATTTTTTTTGTTAATTTCGTGTATTCTTTTTTTTCTGTTATGAATACGGATCATTTTGATAAATTATGGGATCTTCAAAGTATTGGACGGAAATTATCTATTATAGAAAAGAGAGTTTTTTTTCTCATGTATGCATACATGTTCGGTTTTTGTTCTTTATGCACTCCCAAACGGTTTGACTTACAATTAAATTTGGTAAAGTGATGGATTAGTGCAAGAGGGAGCTCACGCTGTACATTTTAAAAATTAAATAACAATCTAATTCAATTTTTTAATTTTAAGTAGTAAATTCTGGCGTTTTTTGCACATTTTTGCGAATTTTCTTTCCATTATTATTTTTACATACGTGAGAAGAAAAGTTATGCTTTTAATTTATTATTTCTTGTATTTTTTTTTTTTTGTCTTTTAATGTTTTGTTTCTCTTTGAGCCGATTTTTATTCTTTTTGAGCCGTATTGAAAAAAGTTGGTTGGAATCAAAAGTTTAATTTTTTTTTTCTATAATTCAGAAATATTATGCTTCCGTGTTTTAATATATAAACATTGGAAAAAATCGTTATCTTGCCCTTTTCATATTTTTTTGTCTTTTAATGTTTTTTAATGGATATTTTTATTAAGATTTTACTTTGCATAAGATTTTTTTAAAGTTTATATTTTTAATCAGCAACGCAGGGAAGGCAAAGCTTTTGTTACAAAGCAGAAGGTTTGTATCTTTTTTTTTTTAAAGACCAATGGTAATGGTTTTTCTGTCTTCGTTGATTTCATAGAAGCCCCTTTGTAGAAATGGATTCTAAAATGGAAGGGTCGGTTCCATACTGCCGAAGATCAACATGCAAACCTTTTTGAGCTACTCTTGCACATTTTCAACAAACTTTCGGTCTTTTTCTGTCATTTTGAGTTGTTTCTATGAGGGCTACGAATGAGTCACACAGGAAAAGGGAGGCCTTTCCCTTTGAAAATTCTGCGACATGTTTTCCAAACAGAAAAATTACGGAAGTGTGAAAAATATATTAAGTAATGAGTAATAATTTAATTAAGATAACTAATAAGTTTAAAAATTAATTTATTAGGCTACAGATTTCTTAAGTGTCAGTTATTTTCAAAAAGTTTTTGTTCCTGTTTGGAAAAAATCCTATGTGCACCTATAGTAATCAATTTTTACTTATATTAGTTCTTATTAATAAAACTTTTTTTTTTCTTTTTCAACGTTCGTAGAGGATTAATATAAGTGGTTTGATTACTAAAATTGAACATAAAAGAGCAAGGGATGCCAGATTATACAGTTTTTTTTACTCTTCATTATGGCAAATAGTCGGGTAAATTTTTGTGCTCCATTCAGACAAACTGGCTATTCAGTTAGTAGATAAATAAATATATGGCAAAAATTTTGAAGGGTCATCATAATTGTGAGTCATACATCACACTGAACTGCATTGCATTGGTTTCTGCACTGCAGACAAACTAGCTGAAAAGGCTGAGAAAAGTAGAGATTTTCAATCTATTGCAGAATCCAATAGTTTTAAGAAAACAGCCAAAGAAAGGGCTAATGAAGTCAAAATGATCAATGAAAAAATTGAGGCTTTAATAGAGCAACTGAAATTGTAAATTTAAAGTATTTTGAAGTTTATTTAATTAAATGTAAATAAAGGTTTGCTGATTTGTACCTCTCTTTTTTTCCCTCCTCCATTCCCAAGCAATGGTCAAAAGTAAGAATAGAGGTTCTTGTGGGGCTAACAATTTTTTAATGAATTTTGTTTCAGCTAATATGTTTGTGAAGTGAGCTACCAAGTAATGTTTAGTAGTAGTTTGTGTAAAATTAGTACCTAGTAGTAGTACACTATACCTAATTGTAAGGGTACTTGAATTGTGATTTCGAATCTCATTTTGCACTGTAGATTTTGGTTTACTAACTGCAAGGTGTGCAAAACATGTACCTTTGATACTCTTCGCTTAAGCATCTAAAAGTCATAAGTAAGAAAGTGATGACGCATTTGAACGTTCAAGTTGAAAATATTTTATTTAAGTTTGTCCTTTGCATTTTTGTGTTCTAAAATATGTAATTTTATGGTCCTTGAATTTTTAAGAAAAGGTCCTTGAATTTGTTTCATCAATAAGAGTGGGAACCCTGTTGGATCAAAAGTATTTGGATACTTTCGGATTTTCACACTTTTTAGAATTTCTCTGGAAAAGCTAAACCAACTGCCCTTGAACTTGGACCATGTAAGGAATAGACTCTACCTCTCATTTTACAGTGAAGTTTCGGTCACGAGGGCAATTAGGGAGAAAATGGTTATGTTTGATGTGCATAATATTTACACGCATTTTCCTAAACAGAGCACAAATATTTGGGAAGATATAAAGGTTTTCTTAAATACAAAATTTTTCCGCATGCTTTTTGCGTATAACATACAGAGTTTCCCACCAAATTGTACGAAACTTATAGAATACTTGATAATATGTAAAAGAAGCATTGTATTAAAATTTGGAATAAATACTTTGAATATTAGAGAAAATATGAATATTTGTAGTAAATAATTTTTTACTGTGTATGTGCAAGACATAGCATAATTTTTCTTTCGTAACTTCAAGGCCAGATAAGTTTGTTAACTTATATAAAAATTCCATTTGAATACTGTTAAGATTTAGAAAGGTATCGGCATTACAGTGAACAGAATTTCTGCTTCTTTCTAAGAGAAACAAAATGATGAGGGTTTATCCACAAATTGATATTTTTTAAACTTGAATCTTCGGATAGCAATTGTCGAACTGCAATTTAAATTATGAATTTTATTTATAAGTATGCGTGGACATTCAGCATTTTCCATCTTTATTAAATTCTCTAAAATTATTCGAACATTCAACTTTAAAAAATAACAATTTGTGGAAAAACCTTCATCGTTTTGTTTCTTCTAGAGGGAAGCAGAAATTCTGTTCACTGTAATGTCAATATCTTTCTAAGTCTTAATGGTATTCAAATGGAATTTTTATATAAGTTGTCCTACATATCTGGCTTTGAAGTAGTGAAAGAAAAATTACAATATATCTTGCACATGTGCAGTAAAAAATTTACTACAAATACTCATATTTTCTCTAATATTGAAAGAATTTATTCCAAGTTTTTACACAATGCTTCTGGTAACATATTGTCACTTTTTCTGTAAGTTTGATATAATTTGGTGGAAAACTCTGCATGTTATAAGCAAAAAACCTGCAAGAAAATTTAGGATTTTTTAAGGAAACCTTTATATCTTCCCGGATATTTGTGGTGTGTTAACGAAAATGCATGTAAATATTATGCACATCAAACACAACTATTGATGAAAGTTATATCTTGTTATCAGCTTTCTGTGGAACAAGATGGGTCAAACTCTATTTTCGCCTACATCCCTTTCTGG
>BGPR01001378.1:135911-187102 GCA_013235015.1 Araneus ventricosus
TCAATCGGTATGCTACGTTTCAGTTACATATTACTCTTCATTTACAAAGGAATGAAATATACAAAATCCAATGATTCTCTGAATACGTTATACTAAAAAACCATTACTCTGCAATATAATAAATTGACCTGTTGAAGAAATATATTTTTTTTAAAATGGAGAAGAAATTTTCTGGAAAATATGCTCACAAAAAAAATCCATTTTGATCATTGAAAATTAAAGCCCATGCAGTGGCAAATAATGTAGACTCACTGACTTAAAATCCTTTCAGCCCATGTCGAAGAAAATCACTTGTCGGTTTAGTACATATGGTGAGAGATTTTTGAATGCTCCCTAATATTACTGAAGGCACGAGCCGGAGTCTCTCTGAACCTGGAATAGACCCTCCTGCTACATGCTGAATATGAGCTTACAAAAAAAAAGAGCTTTGAGAGTTAAAAGAAATTTGTACTTTTCGAACTCTATTTTACTTACATAGATCGCCCCAAATTACAGAGGGATAAGCATAAATTTTATGGATTTTGATTCATATCCATTGTAAATGTAAGCATAACATTCTATTTTTGTTTTCAATTATCGATCTCTTTTCAAACTGATTAAAAATTTATTTTAATCAATTCGGAATATATATAATTTCAAACAAGAATAAAACATTCAATTTTTTCTAAAATATGAATAACTATTTTAAGTTGAAAAATATATATTATTAATTTAATCATGGATGTGAAAAAAATTGAAAACTGTATGTTTATTTTTTTGGAAGTAGAAAAAGTAGCAGTAAATATGGATTAAAATTATTTGAACTACGGACATTGATATTTTTAATCTATAAAATATGACCTCATCATTGCTTTAAGGATATAGTAGAAGAAATATGTTGTATGATAAAAAATTGTGACTTTCAGTATCAGGAAGGATAAATGCTTTGTTGAAGACGAACCTGTCCACCTAGCCCCCTTTTAGCCATCACAGCTTACTAAAATAATCTGGGAATGATCAGTACACTAGGTTGAAAACCAGGACTCCTAACTTCAGTCAGATTAGATTTTGACAGTCAGGAAAGAAGAATATTTCCCTTAATGCTAATCTTCTCGACAAGGGCAAACTTCATCTTAATGTTTTAATATTATCTATTTTATCGTGTTGGTCATTTATGCCGGGCCGTTGCCCTACCACCTCCCCATCAGGAGGAATAGATGCTCCAGCAACGAGAGGGTTCAAGTTTAGTGTGTTTTCACTTTCCGAGGCAGACCAAACAACATTTACATTGCCCGGGCATTGTTTGTCTTTGCTACAACTGCTGACAATGAACAACAAACAGACTCATCCTCTTCCCCTTCATTAGAGATGAAATTTGAAAAGAGATGTTTTCATATATTAAATTGTTTAATAAATCCTGTAATCATGTGTTTCTTACAAATGATAATTATTAAACCAAGTTATCTTGAATTGTCAAAAATTATCATTTATTCTGAAAGAAGTTCTAAATTTATTAAAATGACAACATCTACTAACTTCTAGTGTTCTCCTCTACAAGCCTGTGTCTGGTTATCTAGGTTGTATATATTGCAGTTAATTATTATCACGAAAACTAAGGTAGATCCTGAACATTGTAGAATGCTGATTTGTTATCAGTTCTCGGCCTGGAGGAAATGAAAGGAAATATCAGCTTTCATTGCTGGTTGCCAAGATTTTATTAGGTTATGGTTCTTTTGTGGGTTGATATCCGTGTTTCCCTATTGTATAGTATCAAAAATGTGATTAGTAATATCTAAAGAAGGATAATTGAAAAAAAGTAAAATAGTAAGCGATGATGCAAGATAGAAAGTGATGATTTCAGATAGTATTGATAGGTTAACCTCAGGCATTTTCAGATGTTATTCTGCACTGAAAAAACAATCCAGCAGACAGTGTACCATGCTCCTGTAAGAGATTCCAGAGGTAAACCAGTAAGAAAAAGAATGATACCAGTGTACAGAATGCTAGGTATCACTTGTCTTGTCCTTGTTTCAAAACCTCTTTCAAGATAATGCTTTACTTTTTTTCCTTGCCGAGATAACTCGGTTGTAAAATAATATTAAAACTAAATGCTTTACACCTGTAAAAATTAAAAATTCAACTTAAACCAACATGTTTGTTTTCTTCATTTAATAATAAAATAAAATGTGATGATTTTTGCATTTTCAAAAAATTTTAAGGAAGCGTTAAACATGTAACCTCAATAATTCTGATGATGGGCAAGATTTTAATTAATGGTACTCTAAGATTCTGTAATAACTGCTAATTCCTCAATGAGAAATAATTATAAACCATTTTTCCTTAACAAGGTTTTTAAAAATTTTGAACTAGCAAAAATTTGGAGGAAAAAATTCATAATAAAATATCCCTAATTTTTTGCTTATTCTATTTCAATGTTATGTCATCTTCAAAACTGTTATTTCAATTTAACACTTTGGAAGTAGGAAACAAAACATCAAAATTACAATTCAAGAGAGCTTATGTCTAGTTTAGATAAGGTGGAAATTTTCACTTTTTCTGTTATAGGTATAGGAAAGGAGGGTAAGTGGATTTTTTCGTTATAAAATAGAAATTAAAGTTAAATGAGTCAAGTATGAATCATAATTTATTCACAGAAAGAAGAGTACAAAAGGAAAATTTTAGCTTTCAAAAAATATATATCAAGCTGAAAAAATGCCAACTCGCGGGATGTGAGGCCAAGAATCGCTTCCTGAAAGTAGCAGTGATGCATACAATGCTCCACTGCACGTAACTGGAACATTCCTCATGCCACCCTCCTACATAATCCACACTGGATCAATCTTCATCTATGTTTGTTTGCAGCCTGGGCATTGTCCCCTCATTATTTACGACTTTTGAGGGAACTGTTTGATGGAATTCAGAATGAGTTTTCTTTTCTTTCAGGGCTTTCCTTTCAATATGTAAAGAATGACTGTAACTTTAGGCATACGTGAAGATTCCAGTCCACTGAGGAGACAGGTGGGAGGCACCAAGCAGAGAAAAACGTGACTGAATCTTTACTGTAAAATACGAGTTAGAGTCTATTCTTTACATGGTTGAGTTCAAGGGCAGTTTGGTTTAGCCTTTTCGGAGAAATTCTAAAAAAATGTGAAAATCTGAAAGTGTCCGGATACTTTTGATCAGATAGTGTATTTGTCACTGGGCTAATTTAATTATTAGTGAAGTTTTAACATGTGTGAGGGATACGAAAGTTAGAGGAAGCAAAGGCCAATCGAGCTCTTAAAAAAAATAAAAATGGGTACAAAACTAAAAAAGGGAAAGCCCTGAACGCAAAGAAAAAACTCATTCTGAATTCTATCGAAAACCCAGTTCCCTCAACAAGTTCGGTAAATAATGAGGGGACAATATGCCCAAGCTGCAAACAAACATATGATGAAGATTGGATCCAGTGTGGATTATGTAAGGAGGGGTGGCATGAGGAATGTTCCAGTTACGAAGGCAGTGGAGCATTTGTATGCGACTACTGCTAAATTTTCAGGGTGCGTCTCTTGGCCTCACGTCCTGCGTATTTGGCATTTTTTTCCTTGCGTTTCGTAATATATATTTTTTGAAAGCTAAAATTTTCATTTTTTTGTACTCTTCTTTCATTATGATTCAGTATACTTTCGAGACTCTAACTTTTTATTTCTCATTTTTATAACGAAAAATCCACTATGTGCATACTCTTACCCTCCTTTCCCTTATACCATAACAGAAAAAGTGAACATATTCCACCTTATCTAAACTAGCACATAAGTCAAGTTCTTGAATTAAAATTTTGATGTTTGTGTACGTTTCCCACTTCCAAAGTGTTAAATTGAAATAACAGTTTTGAAGATGCACATACACATTGAAGTAGAATAAGGCAAAAAATTAGGGATACTTTAATTTTATGAATTTTTTTCCCTCCAAATTTTTGCTAGCTTCAAAATTTTTAAAAACCTTTGTTTAAGGGAAAAAATGGTTTATAATTATTTTCTCTTTGAGGAATTAGCAGTTATTACAGAATTTGCAGAGTACCATTCAATTACGAAAATCTTGCACATCTTCATCAGAATTATTGAGGTTACATGTTTAACCACTTCCCTTAAACATTTTTTTGAAAAAAATTGCAAAAAATCATCACATTATTTTATTTTATTATTAAATACAAGGAAACGAAACAAAACATGTTGGTTTTAAGTTGAATTTTTAATTTTTTACAGGTGTAAAAGCATTTAGTTTTAATATTAGTTTACTATCCCGAGTTATCTCGGGCAAGTGAAAAAAAGTTAAATATTAGTCTTTGTATGATAGTTTTTGAAACAAGGGATAACACAAAGTGATACCTGACATTCTGTACACTGGTATCTGGTCTCTTTTCTTACTGGTTTACCTCTGGAATCTCTTTTACAGGAGCATAGAGTACACTGTCTCGTTGGATTTGATTTTTTTTCAGTTGCAGGAATAACATCTGGAAAATGCCTTGAGGTTAACCTGACTAATCACTATCTGAAAAATCATTACTTTCGCTATCTTGCATCATCGCCATTATTTTACTTTTTTTCAAAGCAATTATCCTTCTTTAGATATTACTAATCCACAAGCCGACATATACTATACAATAGGGAAACACGTGACCAGTCCCACCAAAAGAACCGCAAACCCAATAAAATTTGGCAAACTGCCAATGAAAGCTGAATATTTCATTTCATTTCCTCCAGGCCGAGTAAAACCGTGATAAAACAAATCGTACTGGCAAATTCTGCTTCGCCCGAGTTTTCTCAGGATAATAATTAACTGCAATATATACAAAGCCAAGATAACTCGGGATAATCAGGCAAGCAGTTAAGAGAAAACTACTAGAAAGTTAGTAGATGTTGTCATTTTAATAAATTTAGAACTTCTCTTTCGAGAATAATGATAATTTTTGACAATTCAAGATAACTTGGTTTAATAATTATCATTTGGCAAGAAACACATGATTATGAGCATTTATTAAACAAATTTACCTAATATGAAAACATCTCTTTTCAAATTTTATTTCTGTCTAATAAAGGGGAAGAGGATGATGATCTGTTTGTTTTTCATTGTCAGCAGTGTTGTAGCAAAGACAAATACTGCCTGGGGCAATGTAATGTTTGTTTGGTCTGCCTCTTCGGAAAGTGACACACACTAACATTGAACCTTCATGTTGCCCGAAGCATCAATATTCCTCCTGATGGGGAGGTGGGCGAAGCACACGGCCTCTGGGGGCCACAATCTTCGACACATGAAAAATAAATAATATTAAAGATTATAAAGAGATGAAGTTTGCCCTGAATGAGAAGATTACATTAAGGGAAATATTCCTCCTTCTGACTGCCAAAAATCCAATCTGATCTAGTTAGGAGTCCTGGCTTTCACCTAAGTGACCCGGATTCGATTACCAGATTATTTTAGTAGCTGTGATGGCTAAAAGGTGCAGGGACATAAGGCAGTGTTCTGTCTGTCAAAACATTTATCCTTCCTGATACTGAAAGTCGTCAATTTTTTTATCATACAACATTTTACTTACCATATCCTTAAAGTAATGATGTAATAAGTATTTTATAGATTAAAAATATCAATGTCGCAATTGCAAATAATTCTTAATCCATATTTCCTGTACTTTAACTACTTCCAAAAATAAACATAGTTTCCAATTTTTCACATCCATGATTAAATTAATATATATTTTTCACTAAAATGTTATTCCATATTAAAAAAAAAAAAATTGTAATGCTTATTCTTGTCTGAAATTATATATATTCCACTGATTAAATAAATTTTTTAATCTAGATTTGAAAAGATCGACATATTGAAAACAAAAATAGGAATGTTATGCTTACATTTTTAACAATGGATATGAATCGCAACCATAAAATTTATTCTTATCCTCTGTAATTTGGAGATCTTATGTAAAATAGAGTTAGAAAAGTACAAATTTCTTTTTAACTCTCAAAGTCTTTTTTTTTGTAAGTCATATTGTTGCCATGTAGGCAGGAGTGGTTTTCGCACAGGCTTCAGAGGCACTCGCCTCGTGCCTCGAGAATATTAGGGGCATCAAAATCTCACTAATTATAGTACTAAACCGACAGTGATTTTTCCACATTGGGTATGGGCCTGAAAGCGATTTTAAGTCTGTGAGCTCATATTGACAAAATTCGCCACTGCATGTATGCTTAATTTTCAATGATCAAAATGATTTTTTTTGTGAGCATATTTTCCAGAAAATTCCTTTCTCCATTTTCAAAAATATATTTCTTTCAACAGGTCAATAAATTATTATTGCAGAGTAATGAAGTTTTTTAGTATACCTATCTAGAGAATCATGATTTTGTATATTTATTCATTCCTTGTAAATGAAGATATAATTTTTTTTTAATCTGTTAACACTTTTTAATTCTTTATTGGTTACAGTTTACTTTTCTATGAAATTAGCAATGAAATATATTTAGTTTTGAGTGGTTTCTTGTTTTTAGTGTAATAAGTTATTTTGTGAAGATTTTAATAATAGATTGTAGTTTCTGAAATTTATATTAAGTCTTGAGCATATTGGTTGTTCTAATATTTTTATGATTCAAACAAATTCTGAAATTGTTTTTTTATTTTATTTATTTTTTAGAATTTTTTTTTCTATCTTCACATAAAGTGTTGTGAAAATGCATACATTTTCCAAATATTGGACTGTTAAATCATTTAATATGTTTTCAAAGATTTTTATCATTTTTATTTCACCTGTGAGGTAAGTTGTCAGCTTAATAAGTAAACCCCTAAAACTGCTCCTAATAATTGCTTTATTTAATTCTATTGTGATAATAAAGCAATTTATCTGCAACTACATTTAATATAATTTTGGAGATTTTTCTTAGTAGTTTTGTACCATTTCTCTTGAATTTCTTGTTATTAACAGCAGTTAGACAACATGAATATGCTCATGTTTCTCAAAAATTATTTTGATTCACATAAATTTTAAATTAACATTTCTGAACCAATTCATTTATCAATAGCAATAATGAAATTACTTTTGTAAGAGATAACAAAATAAGATAGAACTGTAGGCTTATTGAGGGTCTTTTTGCATTGCAACTAACAGCCTTCGGCATACAGCTTATTAGTTGTAATGGTTTAGTTACATCAATAAAATTTAAAATCTGCAAATTGTTTAAATTAGTTGTTAATTTCGTATTTTATATCACAATAGAGTCCCGTTATTCAGGACATCTGGTTAATCCGGACAGGATTTTTTGTTTTGTTAATCATACATCAGTTCATAGGTTAAAAACTTAGGTCTACATATATAGGAGTATTAAAACTGAAATTAAGCTGTAGGAATAGATGTACGTATTTATGAAAAAAACCCACGATTTTTAATAGTTTTACCCATCTAAAACTTGTATTAAGTGTATCTTAAGGCAAATTCCATTTAATCCAGGCTATAGATGATCCGGTCCCATCTAGTCTGGATTAGCGGGACTCTAATAATTTGGAATTAAAGCTATCCAAAGAAGTAATTTCCATTTGAAAATTCTAAATATAATAAACTGTCATTCTTGAAAGATGCTAAATAAAACTGACGATTTCTACAACCGACTACTATAAACCAAATAAGATGTTTAAAATTCTGAATTTTTAGATGAACAATTGGCTCCAAAATCAGAAATAAACTTTAGATGCAACCAGAATCAAACAGTAAGGATAGATGTGATCTTCAGTTCAAAGTTTGTCAGTAGGTAAATTAACTCTAATGTTGACAAAATTTAAATGAATATAATTATCTGTTGTCACTATTGAAATATTGATTTCAACTTTTTGTTACATTCTTGAAATAATTTTGAAATGCATTTGAATTTCAAGTAAACATGGAATAAAAATATAACAGGTATTATTTGAAATAAAAAAAAAAACAAACAGTGGGAGTGGTCTCCCCTAAACTTTCTCGTATACTTCCCAAAAAGGTGTCATTTTCCCTCTAACTAGGGTTGCCATACGTCCCATATACTATTTGTCCCGTTTGCTTCCTGAAATCTGAGCCATTATAATTTTAAAATGACCTGCGCCCATTTTTATGATTATGTGTAAAAGGAAAATAATAACAATTTAAAAAATTGCCTAAGTTCTCAATTTTTAAGCGCGCTGAGGTACCACAACTTTATTTAAAGTTTTTGAGAACGAAATCTTACTACATTTATCATGTAAGATTTCACCATACCTTCCATCTGGAGAATGTAAAAAAACGAAGTTTCGGGTTCAGGGGGTTTCCATAATTTCCGAAGCGCGTCCGAAGCTACAATTTCGTAGACTGCCAAGGTCAAAAGCCAACTATACTAACTTGAGTAAAATAAGCGAAACGCTCGCCAACACAGAGTCGCAATGTGCATTTTGAACCAAATATGCAATTTGAACACCTTTTTTTCAAAGGATTGAAACGAAATTTGAGCACAGATCTATAATTAATATTAGCAAATGTCATACCAATTTTTATTTATCTAAGCCAAAGGGTTTAGGAGATATAATTTTTACAAGTATGCGATTATACAGACCGACAGACAGTCAACCCTTTGACGGATTTGCCCAAAACTTGAAACGGACTTACATTCATGACGATAAAACCATGTACCAAATTTTATCCATCTAGCTATTCAAGTTTTTGAGTTATAGTGTTCACATGACCGCGGATATACAGACAAAATTTGATAGAAATTTTGTCCAAAATTTGATAGAAATCTACAAATTATGTGGCAAGTTCACATACCAAATTTCATCCCTGTATCTCTAATAGCATTCTAGTTATGATGCTCACAGACAGACATAATTCCAAAATTGTGTTTTTCCGACTCAGGGAGGTCTAAAACGTGGAGATTCGTCAAGATCTCGAGTTCGAATTTTTTGACAATTACAATACTTTCTCTTTATATACTTCGTATACAAGAAAGTAAAAAAGCAATTATTCCTCTAACTCCAATCAATATAAGAGGGGATTTAATGATAATTTTGTTCAATCAGAAAACATTGGACAAAAATATTTAATTGCTTTTTTTATTAAAATTTTTATCTGTTTTGTTGTATTTCTGGTATTTTAATTGAGTTCGTTGGAAGATTGGTTTAGCAGATAATTTGAAATAGAGCTAATTTTTTGTTAAAATCTCATAAAAGTTACATGACATCAATTAATAGTAAGTTCGCTTCCTACATTTTAAAAGGCATAAAAAGCATTTTGCATGCAAAATGTGTTTAAAATGCATGAAAGTATTTGAAATTTTTAAAAAAAGTCAACATTTTGTTTAAAATAATTCATAAAAATAAATTTCAAGAAAAGAAAAAACCTTTTCCAGTAGTGAGCAATGAAATTTCCCCTCTTCAAACATCACTCTATAACCTGTTCGTTAGGGTGCTTCGCTCTTTCATCTAGTCAGGAGGAGTTAAACATAGTCCTCTTAACCCATTAATGTCCAAGTTGCATTTTTTCAATAATAATTTGTATACTAATATTACATGTCGTGGAACCAACTGGAAAATTACTAAAAAAAAAAAAAAAAATCCTGCCTGAAAAATTTATGTTTTAATAATGCCCTCCTAACCTAGTGTTCCTATTTAAGCAAAGTCCTAGTTAGCATGATATCAATCATGATGGCCTGGTGAGCGGCACAGCAACCAAGGCTAGCGATAATGAAAGAAAACTATCCTCCCGATGCCACATTCAAATGTTTGGATCAACTTGCAGATATCAATGTTTATCAATCTCTTTGGAGAGGCTAATAGGTTTTTTTTGGAAGATTACAAATTTAGGTTTTATGTATTATAAGTACTATTAAACACAACAAATCAGTTTAAACAAATTCTGTATGTTTTAATACCCATATCTTGACTTTAAATCCTGTACGGAAAAGTAACTGCAAAACGTTAAATTTACTCCGACTTGCTGGTACTCCCATCAGCGAAATCTGCCGACTGCAAAGGGTTAATGCCAAAAAAATTTATAAGAATCGAAAATTATGTGAAATTCCAAAAATAAACATATTCTTACAATTAAATTTACTGATATATCTGTTAAGTGCAAGTAAATCAATTTTCAAATAATTAAACAAATTTACCTTTTTCTTGTCATTGCAAAAAAATTGCTTTAGAGCTTGACTTGGAAAATAAAAAAGTCTATATTATCAACAGAATGCTTGATATGTACTACCATCATTTGAATATAAAAGAAATACTTTTTTGTAAAATTGATGTAGAAAAAATAATTATTATGAGTTTAAGCTGCATTTTTAGAAGCGTTCCTAAAAAGGGACATTAGGCAGTAATGGATTAACACATTTGCTGCAACATACAAATCAGATTCAAGCTCCACAAAAGACAATTGGTAACTTCGCTTGTTCTAGAAATTTATATACCAAAAAAGAAACAAAGTGAACGTATTCTGCAGACATCTATTAACATGTCCAACTTATCAAAATTTGAATGCAAGTCAAATTCTAATGCACAGCAAACTTTCTTGTAAGACGAGTTATTTCGTCCTTAGCAGTGAATGTGTTAAGCTACCTTGACTGCAGATCCTAATAATTAAAAAAAAATTATAAAAATGAGACTAAATGTCATAAAATACTTAAACTAAGTTAAAATGCAAGATAATTGTTTCCATTTTAAAATGGTACAAAAATTATTTTCTTGCAATGATTTTTCAGAAGTTATTGGCGAAAAAGTGGCCAAAAATGACAAAATTTTGCATAATTTTTAAATAATTAAAATTGGAAAAATAAAAGTCTCTCAAGTAGACACCTTTCAGCATCCAAAGAGTATATCCGAGTTTATTCTGTAGATCACCAACAGATAGACAGACATATTTGTTTATTCTGTAGATCACCAACAGATAGACAGACATATTTTCATGTTTATAAGTATTAGAGACAGACAAAATTCAAAATCATCACCGTAAGACATTAACCATACACTAATAAGATATTGGAAAATGAAACTTTACAGTTAAATACTTTGCAATATAGATAACTAATATGATTCTCTAAGGATAATTAGCATTAAAAAATTTTTTTGGGTTAGAAATTGTTACAGGTTGGAAAGCCTCATTAAAAAATTTGCCATGAACTCTATCAGCAAATTTAAATTCTACGGCCAAGTGCTCTTCTGACTCCAAGGGGATACTTTAATCGAGTTAATAATAGTAAAATTTTATGTCAATTCATATTTAATTTAAGCATTAATCATGGTAAACTTTTAAATCTGCGGTTTTCAATGGATTATCAAAAGTTAAATATTCCAGAAAAAATTAGGCAAAAATCACAATTCTTACATTTAAGAGACTGAAATTGTTTGTAGCCTCTATAATATAGAAGTTCTGCTTTAACTATGTCTTTTCCAATCAACATAGATAAGTATTAAAAATGTGTATATTTAACTCAGTTCTGCATTCATCTTTTTCTGTCATTGAGGTCAGATTAAGCTTCTATCAAATTAATAAAGTAAATTTCATTACAATACTTTCTATTTGTCAGAGGAGAAAGTTCAAGATTTTCTAGTTAGGTATTTACTATAGGTTTAATTAAGTTACATGAACATCCCATTTTCAAAGTATACAAGGAACATAGGGATGAACATTGTAATTTTGAATAGTGGTCAGATAAGAAGGACGACACCCCCTCTCAGAATTTGCATGTCGTGCCAACAGTACAGCCAGCGACATCTGATTTAATTAGCACCAGGCACACATACATAGCAGATCTTGGGTGGAGTCTGGTTGTGAACCTTGAACTTTGGCACCAAGGTCAAAACTTTAAAACCAGGCCATGGTGGCCTTTTTCTAATGGCTAGATTATGATGAAACTTTGTCATTCTTTTAAAATACAGTGAAAATTGTATTTCCTTGTACAGAAGCATGTTCCTTGATTTTCCAAGCAGTTTTAACCCTCTGAGCGCCCAATTATTTTGAAATTTTAGCTTTCAGGTTAGAAAACTTAGCTTTTAAAGGAAATGAAACGATCTTTTTTTAATTTAATTATACCTTTGAAATCTTGTAAACACTTTATCCATGGTTGTGTAAGAAAATATACATATAAATACGAGCAATCTGCTTTTGAACTGTTCATGAAAACCGGAAAAAGACTTTTGCGCCGCTTGGAGGGTTAAAGCAAATTTTGCGAGGTGAGGGGATACGGACTATATATATTGGAATTCTCACCGATAGCTCTCCCAAGTTTTTTTACAACAATTTAGAATATCGCTTATCTGTCTAGGAATGCCATGAGAGCTCAGAAGTCACCAAATATATTTATCATAGTACATATTTAATGTTTACTAAATATTTATGTGAAGAAAGCAGCAATAATTTTCAAGTAATAGATATAATTTATTTAATAACAATACAAATAAAAATATAAACATAATGATACAAAACAATGTTCTCAAGTATTAAATTATTAACACAATGCTTAAAGACAGACTAGATTAATGACTAGATATAATTTCAATTCAGTCACATTTACAAACATCCAGAGATTTATGTAAGGAAGCAATATGATATCAGTTTGGCACTGAACTGACTTTTGGCAAGAATCTCAGTAAGGTACTGATTTATAGTTTTGCCACCATATGGTAATTTAAACAGGGATGACTGCAATTTCAGTTTTAAATTCCAGAAAAAGTATTTTTGAGTAAAAATCAGACACTACGAAGAGAACGGTTCATGGAATGCAAAGAATTTTGGGTACCCTGTCAACGGTAGTCAATCTATACTTATAAAAGGCAATGTTTGTGTGTGTGTCTGCGTGCGATGTCCAGACGAATCTATCGCACTCACAAGCTTGAAATTTGGCACACAGGTAGTCTTAATGGTGACTCAATGCACCTCGAAGCCGAAATTTTAAAATTTAATCTAGAAATTTTTTTTATTTAATGTTTTGTGTTGTTTTGGGTGATTTTTCGCACTAATTTCTCAATAGCATGGTTTCGGATAACTGTACGACAAAAATAGATACACCATTGGAAAGAGCACGCGATTTCCGTTCTAATGAAGTTAATTTTGAAAATTTCTAACATAATTTACTGAATTTGGAAAAAAGTTTGAAAAATAGTCACTTTTATGGTAATTTTTAATAAAGATTTCTTTAAATTATCGCATCTGACGTTATAACATCTCTATAATTTTCATTTTTTTTTCAGCCTACAAATGGAACGTTTATGTCGGATTTAAAACAAGAACTATTAAAATATCTTTTTTCGCTTTTTAAAAAATTAATTTTTCCCTGATCGGTTCAAACAGTTTTTTCGTAGCGTGATTTAACAGCGAGAGCTTCTCTGGACCATCCCACAATGCATTGCTGCAACGTGACCTTCTTCGCGGCAGGTGACGTCATTCACAAAGAAAAATAAGCGGGAATATCAATAATGTGTATTTTTTGTTTTGATTTTGTTTTCAAAACTTTTTCGTACCATTGTGGGCACTTTTTTTCACGCACTTTTTTGAAGTCCTGATTCCACGGGCAATGCCGTGCGCGTACTGCTAGTAAATGATCTGTGAAAACTTGAATAATATTTTTCGGAGAAGAATTTTATGACTCTAAAATTTCACATGCATTTTTGTTTAACATTGTGAATCCAACTTATAATATATTACTGGTAAATAAATTTTATTGTTTAAAAACAAAGAATTGAAAAATGCTACAGAAATATCTTTTTCTCAGGGTTGAATGGAATGTTCTTTGTCCTTAAGAGCCCTGGATAGTATATATATATATAAAATCTTCAATGTTTTTAATATGAAAGAGTCACAGTAGTGCTCTAAAATTCATAATAAAATCAGTGAAGAATAAAAGAAAATAAACAAAAATCAAAAGTAATGAATTTTGTGAGACAATGAATGTACAAAAATTTCAATAAAAAAATATTAAGAGCATAAAAATAAATGAAAAAGTTAAGATTTCAGCGAAATACTGATTGTGCATTGATGGAACATCATATTAGTGAATGAACATTTTAGAATAAAATCAAATATAAAAGTTGCAGAAGAGTGATGAAAATTTTTGGGGACATATAATCTGATTAGAGATTACAGGATTAGTAACAATAATCAATATTTCACAGTCTGCACAACATCTAGGATATAACTGTTCTAAATTCTGTCATAATATCACGCATGTACTTCTCTGAATGATATATTTGTCGTAAAACAAAATCTGAAGAAGATAGTAAGTCTACATTTCACAAATTAAGAAATTCTTGATTTAGGTGGAAGTAAAAAAAAGTTAGAATTCCAGCAATATTTGGAGAACTATCACCCCTGTTTAAACAAACCATTAAGGAACTGAAAATTTTTATATACATGAAAATTTAAATATATAATATTTGTGGGCTTTTCATAATGATAATAAATTGTAAAGGCAATACTTATGATTTACAGTATACATATATAACTCGAATAATTACTTTTACAAAGTCAAAAACATTTTACCAAAAAGAATAGCAAATTTTCAGATCTGAAATAAATCCGATGTATATTAATATATAAAAATGATATAATGGAGAATGAAAAATATATAAAAGAAGTATACTTATAAAAAGAACCCCAAATCTAACGCATGGAATTATGAATAGACAGAGTGAATATTAGCATTTCACATGAAAAACCCCTTAAATTATTTTTCATCCTATCGAGATGAAAACACACAAAAAAATAAACACATTATAAAAAAAGTCCCAAATATAATGAAGCTGGGATTGCAGAAATTCAGTCGCTGAATATTTTTCTTTTCATTTTTAAATCGTAACAAAGGAGTTGGATCAGATTTGAAGTTATACAAGAACTACACGTACCTATGAAGCGATTTGTGAAAATTAAAATATACAGCTTAGTTTGTTAGTTATGGTAAACGATCATATTCTGTTTCAGATACAGGAGCTTTTTCATATTAATTCAGTTTTCTAGAGGTATGATAACAAATAGAACCCCCCCCCACCACCACCAAATCCAATCAGAAAAGCAATATGTTGAAAATGATCCTTTCTTGTCATTCCTTTAGAGCATAAAATAGTATCAAAATTTAGAACCCATAATCCCTCACTGAAATCTAGATAAAAGTAATTGTAAAGAAATGACTTCATAATAGCTGAAGTTCCAAACTGTTGCAGAAAGTAGCTGATTTTATATGTTGTTTATTTTCCAGAATATTTCTGTGGGAAAAAAATAAAAGATATTCAAATCGTAGAATATCTACCAAGTTCAAAGGAAAAGCAACTTCTTATGAAATTTTGTGATTTACTTTTTTTTTATCTACTTTGAGCTTCACTAAACAAATTAAAAAAAAAATAATAATTTGAAAGTTAAAAATATTCATTTTTAAAATGGTTAAAAATATTACTTTTTAATATGAAAAAGGCAAGGGGTATTGAAACAGAAAGAGAATAGCAACTTTCAAACATCTACTCATTAATTTAAATAACATAAAAAAATTAAAGGAGATTCAAAAATATCTAGTCTCAAACATTGTCGTACAATAACGTTTTAGCCTTGATTCATGTCTTGTTTTTGTCTGTTTTACGTGAGCCATTTCATTCCATGCATAACATGTTCTACATTACACAATTTACAGAAAGAATGCCAGCCTAAAAACATTATCATGTTAAAATAACATTTAATGTTTCAAAATACGTTAAAGCATTAGTTAGTAATAAACTGAAAATGTTAATATTTAAATTTACTTAGTTACATGAGAGCTATTAAAATATTCACATTGATTTTGCTATTTAGTCGCTTCCTGCTATATGAAGGAAAATCATTGTTAGAAATGAAAAGCCAATTTTTTTAAGGCTAAAGCAGTGTAAAAATGGTTTTTGTGTAATAATATGCTTGGGAGTTATTGAGAAAAAGCGTTAAAATTTTGATTAATTTTTAATTAAATAAAACATAATTGAAATTTTTGAAAACCCTTTCTTAGTGAGCACCTAATACAAAAGATGTAATTGCATGAAAAATTTAGTAGCTCTAGGTCCAGCAGTTTACATTATACAGCAGTTTGAATGATTTTTGTATCATGTATATTGTACCATGCTATTTGCAGATAGTGTACCAAGCCTATAAACATTATCATGTAAAACGTAAGGTATAATAGTTCTGAAATTTATTCTGGATTTAAAAAGGAAGAATAAAAACACCAAGGAAACCACAGTTCTTTAGTAATTTTTAAATCCAAATTTAACTTTAAGGCTAGATTAATTTTCAGCTAATATTTCTTCTGTTGATATTTATGAATTAATAAATCAAGATCTTGAAAAAAAGATCTCCAATAAAATAAAAATAAGATTGGGAAAAACAATAAAATGCAAGTATGAAAAGTAAATTCTATTTGTAAAGTAGAAACACTTAAACATTTTTTACTTTGTATTGATAGTAAAATTCTTAGAAATGTTTGCAGGTTCAAAAAATTCATGTCCTTTTTGTAACTGGCAGGCATCCTGCTTTATTATTGCACATTTTGCAAGCAAGGTGCAATTTGTTTCAGTTGTAAATCATTTGTAACACCTTCTTTAAATTCTTTTTTATACATGAAGCATTAACAAGACACGACTTTAGAAAATTGTATCAGGTACTTCCAGAATACTCTAAAATATTAAATTGCTTAAATAGTTTCAGTAAGGTTTTTCTGCCTTTGATTGCATCTGAAAGTTGATCGATATATATTACGAAACAAATAAAAGGGTAAATGCTATAAAATATACATTTCAAAGATTATGAATCTATTTGAGAGATAACAGAATAAAAACATTTATATAATGAGATGAGTGAAAAATAAAATACATATCAAAATACAAATTTTAAGGGAAAAAAAAAATAAGTATAGGCAAAATATTTAATACAGACTGTTGCTTTTTTTTTTATTTGAATAAGGTAGGTTTGTAAAACAAGTATAGTTGTAAGTATAAAATGTTTTTCTATCCACATAAAACAATTTATCTGCCAATATCAAATGAAGACATAGATATACAGGGTGTCCCCCAAAAGTAGAACAAGGGTTTATTTCCTTAAATATTGATCCTAGGCATATACTTTCAATTACAAAGTTTCATCAAATAAGGTAAGAATTTGTATGAAAATATTTTGATATCCAGGAGAATAATAAAAAGTTACAAAAATTAAATTTTTATACAGCTCCGTAGAGCAAAAATGTCAATTAGTAAAATGATGTTCTTACATTCATCTATTCACATACAAAGTTGCATGTAACAGAAATCAAATATTTAGTAATCAGCCAAGTTCCCGTTGAGGAACCATGAAAGTGAATCCGAAACCTAAAATCAGTCAATGGAAAAAAAAAAAAAAAAAAAATATCAAGAGCACGAAGGTGAACCATAGGCTAGCGTTAAACAGGAGCATCCAAAAATGCAGTTCTAAGACAGAAAGAATAGCTATTCACCTTCGCCCATCATGTCACGCAGTTGTACGCAAAGAGCGAATTTTAGTGCTTTCCAAAACTATTTGGTGTGCAGCCACATACTATTTCTGTCTTACTTTTTTGTTCATTTCCATCTTTTTTCGTTGATAATCGAATTCTCAGAGTGGAGAAGTAAGCAAATAAGAATAAAAAAGAAAATATGAGTTTTTAAAATAATTTTAGTGAGTTCTGCAACTCTACATACCTAAAGGACGAGTCGCCACTGCTTTTAGGTAAAGCTTAATACTGCACACAACGCTAAGAGCAAATAATTCAGTATTCTGGTTCAATATTAGGCTAATTTCCTGTTATACTTTAAATTTTCATTTTCTCAGGTTGTCCTTTTATTCTTTATAAAGTCGATAGTTGCAACTACCTGCCAATGAAATTGAGTATGCGACATTGGCAAATTTTTTTCAATCCATGATGATTGGATGATGTACTATTTGACAAATACTTGTATTTCACTGTTTTCCGATGTTGAATAAATTTGCATTTCTGCAATAAACATCTCCATATAAATATGTGAGCAGCCCCTTGAAATTTAAAAATTAACATATCTCTAAGTTTTGCAGATAGAATCATGAAACTTAGTTTATACATAGAAGAGTGTAAGTGGAACATTTCACTCATTGGCACTTTTTCTCTATGGGGAAGGTATAAAAATTTAATTTTGTTAACGTTTTATATTCAACTTGCACAGAAGCCAAAGCACTGTCACACAAATTATCACCTTATTTGATGAAACTTTGTAATTGGAAGCATATGTCAAGGTGCAATATTTAAAGAAATAACTGCTTGTTCCACTTTTTTGGGACACCTTGTATATTCAGAATGATGCAGAACAAAATAATAATAACAAGTATTATTTAAAGTAAATTTCTTTTGCTGTTTTTTTTTTAAGCAAACAAAAGAAAAAAATCTACAAAAAATGAGTTTGATAAC
This sequence comes from Araneus ventricosus, assembly GCA_013235015.1. Classification (NCBI taxonomy): domain Eukaryota; kingdom Metazoa; phylum Arthropoda; class Arachnida; order Araneae; family Araneidae; genus Araneus; species Araneus ventricosus. Next base: position 154,310 of record BGPR01001378.1, read on the forward strand.
TTCTACATTTTTTTTTTTTAAAGGGCAAAGTTAGATGAATTCCAATAGCCTGGAATGGAATAGAATTGGAATTATCAAAGCTAGGATGCATATTTTCATGCAATATACACATAAAAATAAATAATGAATTATGATGAATTATTATCGCTATTCAATTATTTCCTTATATTGTGAAAAATTTCAAAGACAATATTTTTTGTTGAAAACAACTATAACCTATTGATTCATAGCAATATTTTAAAAATGATAAGAAATATAGAGGACTGTTTTCTCCCCAACTTTCTTCAGATTGTTTACATGGAGCACTCTAGTTATGCAATAACATTCAAGGTTAAATGGGAAATGAAAACACAAAACTCTTAATAAATTAGAGAAACGTGTCAGCTGGAATTTTAATAATGGAAGCTGTGCACCAGCAACTAATGTAAACCTCATGATTGGTTTCACAAACATATAATTCTTTGAATGTCTTCACATGAAGTAAGTTTACAATGCGATTAAGGTTTATATAACTTCTCGATTATGTAATTAAGAATACATTATTAGATTTTAATTAGAAATTATTTAGTTTATATCAAAATAATAGGATATAAAAAATTCTTATTCTTAATGAATAAAAATAATTTACAAAATAAAGCAGAAAGACTTGCTTTTGTATTGCTTTAAAAATTATGATGCAAAAATGGGTGTCAAATGGTAGGTCAATGGGTAGAGAACTTAATAAAAATTTTACAGCACTTTTAAAATAATTATATTTAAGATTTTTGTACCAGCTTTAAATCAATAAGACACAATAAATATTCTTCTATGTGTAAGAATGTGCACGTCAGATTTCTGTTCCTGCTTCAACTTTTCCCACAAGATACAATGCAACTTAAAAATAAGCTCATACGGATAATTCCAAAATTAATAGTATTCTAAGAAACATAATTAACTGAGAAATTAGCATCATACTACTAACTCAACAGTTCCAAAAAGAATTATGTTTTAGAGATTCCATTTTAAAGAACAGGAAACTGATCAATGGTGTCTCTTCCAGTTTTGGAAACAAGTATGTATATCATTTTCCAGATCACAGTGAAACCTCAGCTATAGCTGACTACTTTTATTTATTATAATATTTTGGTTAAATCCTTCAGCCAAGTTATATAAATATATTTTTTCATTAGGTACATTATACAATCTATCAATTGCTGAAACAAAATGTGCATGAACCCATGTGCATGAATCTAACTGGGATATCAGATCAGTAACTAAAATTAAATTTCCAGCTTTCATATTTTATTAATAAAACTCAAAGGTTGTAGGAGCTTATATTTTGACTGGATTTATTATTTTTATACATTTACAAAGATATGAAAAAAATTACCTTTCATTTTAAATTTCTACAGGCATATAGCCTTATTTCAGAATTTGCTTTGCTGCATACCTAAGACAAACAATGAGGGGATAGACTATAAATAATCAAGAATAACTGACAAATGTCTTTGTTCACTTCTAGCCCACTTAAAAAAAAGTAACATTTTAGTATAAACTGAATTAACTTTTTTTCCAGGTGGATTATATTTCTGTAAATGATTTTCTGGAATACAAATGATAATGCAATAATAAAAAGTAGCTATATCAGCCAATTCATTGAATAAGACACATGCAGTTCAAACTGCAACATATGCATCTGTTGGTAAGAGGTTTAGGTGGTATTAGATCGAGATCTTCATCATCAGGTGTCAAATCTAAATTATAACCATCTTTTATCAGCTGTTCAGATATTTCTTTTGCAGCAGATTTGGATATTGGGTGGTAATCAATTTCATCATCACTACAAAAGATAACAATCTTCAATATCACAAAGATCAATAACAAAAATTTATAAAGGAATTACAAATTGTTTAACATGTTCATTACCTTGATACACGAGCAAAGCATGTAGGGTGAACGATTAATTGTCAATGGTATATGGCAGCATTCATGTTGTCAAAATTATTGCAGAAATTTAAGATGGCTTAAATTGTCAATAAATACAAATCTACTTTAACAGTGAATGAATTAAGCAGCAAAATTATAACAGAAAAAGTTTTTGAATTCTAACTAATTGAAAAGTTTCTTGAATTCTTTTCAATTAGTCTAAGCATGTGCAGCTATATATATAAATTAGGAAACTGAATCCATCCATAAGTTTACATTACTTAAGCGAATTCTAAATAGTAGAATAATTTATTTGAAAAGCAAAGATGTTATATACTAGTAGTTCTGTGAACACTAGACCTATCGCCATCTAAAAAATACCTAATATGAAAATGCCCTCTATAAAATATGCAATTCTATAGTTTGATACTAGCCACATAACAACATCCACTGCTTTAGAATGTAATAAATTTATTTGAACAGGTATTTGCCTAGGACATGCCCATGTCTTAGAATAGGGGGAGGGATGTGTCTGAAAGTGCAACAATAAAGGTGTATCATGTACATTCAGGTGGCATGGGGGAGTGTATCACTTAAGGGTTTATTATTTGAACTTTTCTCTTTTTTAAACTTGCTCTACACATATTCTACAGATATAAATTAGCAGTAACAATGCTGGTCTTTCTTTAATACTTATTTTTTACACTAAAACATTCTGAATGAATCCACTATTTAGGTTTTAAAAAAGTCTTTAAAATATTCAGTTACTTACATTTTGGTGAATAAGCTAAAACTTGTTTTTTACTTCATTAGACAATTGCCAGCAATCTCATATCATTTCAGCACTTTTTCCTCCACATATAAAATACATCAATGAATTAATTAAAATATTAATGCATAATTTTTTGATGGCAAAATAAGTCCCTACTAATCATACTTGATATGAGAGCCTCATTTTGTAAACTTTTAAATAATTTATGAAAGAAGAGACACAGAATTCTTTACATATCCACTTTTGGTGAAAAGTTTTCAAAGCTGGCAGAATACTAACTCGCAGAACTTATAGTTCTTTAGCATGTAAACTGGATGAAATGAGCAAACAATTTTCCAGTCTTTTATTGGCCAAAATTGTTCACGACAAATAAGATCCAAGATCCTTAATTGTCAGTAGCACACACTTTCAACTTCAATGGATATATTTAAAATATATAAAACTACCCAAAATTTGCAGCCAATTGATTTTTTCGGACATTATTTATAATGATGCTCAGGCACTTACATGTGCATATTGGATATGTATATACATTTATAACTAAAATGATCAAAATAAAATGTTTTGAATAAATTGGGAACAGAAGATAAGTAACACAAAGAAAAAAAAAATCCTGACAAAAACCCAATTCAAAATGCAATAATTTTTTAAAATTGCCATTCAGAACTGATTCATATGCCAATTTGGATATGAATATTAATAAGAATGATGTCTATAAACTTGAAATTTATGCTTACTTATATTGAAGACCAACATATTTTATTTTTTAATAGTCTGTACAGTACAACAGGTCAATTGCTGGTTATGGGAGCTTAACCCAATAACGCCCAGTGTCCTATTTATAGGACAGTTACATTTCACTTCCATGGCTGCACAGAATACATTCCTTTGCTCCTTTTTGCTTTGGCTACGAAGTCAATAGGTATTTTCAAACTCCACTCCAAAATCATTTTCAACAGGCATATAACACCGGTTTGACAGATTTTGATGTCAAAATGTTGTCATTTTGAAATTTTTTCTTTGATTTATTTTTGAGGTAATGCAAAGAATTAGAAAGTGATTTTTATTTTTTGATCTTTTACTATATTTTAGAAATCTTTAATATCTATGTAAAAAAAAGTTTGTAAAAAATAATTTTATTAAAATATTTTTTTTTTCTTAAAAGAATTTTCAACAGAAAATCCAAAAGAATTTTTTTTTTTTCTGAATTTAATTTTACTTCACATTTAACTTAATCTTGGTGTTTTGAACATAACTTAATAAAAATTTATTGAAATGTATACTTTAAATGGGTGTTAATGGATTAAATATTTGAGTTAGAAAAATGTAGACATGCACATTAAGTTCTACCTTTCACTTTCCCAGGAGACAAGAGGATGAGAATCTGTTTTCTTGACTAATGGTACTTCACTCTTGGGAACTTTAAGCCTAAAAAGTCGTGAAGAAAATTGTTGAGCAAATACAACAAATGTTAATCAACAAGAATAATAAACAAATTTTGGAACATTTTAATTTAACTACAAAATATTTTGTAAGCATATTCATTAAATTCTAAAATAATATGAATAAATTTATAACAGAAAGCTAACTTATAATTAAGTACAGTAAATGCTCGATTATCTGGCATTCAAGTATCCAGAAAGCTCAACTAAATGGAAAAATTAAAAAATGAGTTTTTCTAAAAATTTTACATCGCTCGCCAAAATTTAGCATGTTCACGCCGTTCCATTCACGCGGACAATTTATTTCTGGAATGCAACATCCTCTCCGCACGGAGGGTCATAGAAGGGAAAAAAAAGCAATATATAGTACTGGGATGAACACAGATTTGTTGTGAGAACTAAAAAAAAAAAGAAAGGTCCTCTCCTTTCACCGAAAAACAAGACATAAAAAACGAAATAAAAAAAAAAGTAAAGAGACAGAATAGGTAAAAAAAAAAGCTCATGGGGGGGTTACTCCAGATTGGCAAGTCTCTTTCTTTTCCTTTATTTATTTACTCTCCGAATACTGGCAGATGTTGATTCCGATTACGTAATATCACATGTAAGGAGAATTGGAGGAGATCGTATTGTGCAATAACCCTTGAGATTTTTAAAAAGATAATTAGTTTTGATATTCAATCTGGGATTTGTTTATGATCACTTAAGAGTTTTATTATGCTTACTGAGAAGAATATTTTCCAGTTTCTTCTGCTATTTTTATAAGTTTATATTTTTACAATATATATACTTACGGTAGAAATTTGGCTTCAGATCATACTTTTTTTATCATCAATGCTAAATTCAAATCTTCATACTATGTTTTGTAAATACAATGTTATGGAAGATACAGAATTATTTTTAAAAATTATATTTAATGCACATTTCAAAATAACAAAAACAAATTACACTGGACAACAACCATTTTGTAGCCCGTATGATTTTAGCTAATTCTTATGTACTTTCACCCTCTGAATTCGAAAAACCAATCAGAATTTGTCTATCACCCTCCAATTTTATGCAACATGAACTCTCACTAAAACCTCTGTCCACTCCTTTCTTGTATTTGAATCAATGTTGTAGCCACGATATTTTTTTGTTGCCTTTGAGATTTTAACGGATAATGGTGTTTTTATGGTCACTGAACCAGAATATAATCTCGAAAAACCTCTATAACACACTGTTTTTCAGCAACACTATTCGTAATTGCTTACAAGTACATAGAAAATGTCATTGAAATATGTCGGATCTTGTGTCAAAAGTACCTTCTGAAAAAATTAATTGCCGGTCAAGAAAATAATGTTTGGGTTTGAAATGCTCTTACAATTATAATTTTCATAAAGAAATGGCTGTATGTCAAAAATTATAACGGGCATTTTTGGATCGAGAATCCTGCAACACAAATACGATTCAATGCATTTGTAAGGACAGATGTTTCTGTTTAGCAGCACGTGGAAGCTTTTGCCAAAATGGTGATGTGATATTTTGTAATGATGTTGACTCGTTATTTAAGGCTCTAGAACTACAACAACTCAAGAATGGCGTTTGTTTATAGACTCTTCAAAAGTCAGCTTAAAAGCAGTTTTGTTACACAATGGTAACAAGCACCCTTCGATTCCTGTAGAATCTAGCCGTTCGTATGAAAGAAACATACGAAACCTTGAAGCATATGTTGTCCAGTATTGAGTACAGCAAGCATTCTTGGTATATACGTGCTGACTTGAAAGTGATTGCTGTTTTAGTTGGATTGCAAGCAGGCTATATCAAGTTTTTTTTTTTTGCTTTCTGTGCCAGTGGGACAGAAAAAAGGCACTACATCAAGAAGGTATGGCCCAAGCGACAGTTCCTCATACCGGGTGTGAAGAATGAAGAGAACGAATCACTATTTGCCTCAGAAAAAATTCTCTTGCCTCCATTCCACATCAAATTAGGTTTAATGAAGAATTTTGTTAAAGTGATGGACTGTGGAGGAAGTGGATTTCAGTACTTACGTCGTGAAACAAAAATTAAGGAAGGCATATTTGTTGGGCCTCAATTTAGACAACTAATGAAGGATCTGGTGTTTGAGAGTAAACTGACTAAGAAGGAAGCTGCAGCATGGACATCGTTTAAGGAGTTAGAAAAAAACTTCTACGGAAATCACAAAGCGGAAAACTAAGGCAAATCGTCAATAACTTGCTTAAAGGCCTACAAAACCATGGGATGCAACATGTCGTTGAAAATCCATTTCTTGCACTCTCACTTAGAATTCTACCCTGAAAACCTTGGATCAGTAAGAGACGAGCATGGTGAACGGTGCCATCAGGATATCTCGAATATGGGAGCTCGTTACCAAGGGAAATGGAATCCCAAAATGTTAGCCGACTATTTTTGAACATTGAAAATGGATATTCCTCAAGCCAAGCACAGTTGACAGGCCAAGTACACAAGAAAGTGAAGGTTTGTAACATTTTAATATACCTGTGTAAATATTGCAAGCTGAATATGATTTCCTAATGTATATAATAAGAGTTACTACATTGCTCAAAAACTATGGGTGATTGAAAAAAACTGTTACCAGATTCGAAATCAGGGCACAAAAATACATAGGTATAACCCTTTCTTTCTCAAGCAACATGAAAAAAAGTTTTTTTTTTTGTTGTCCAGTGTTATTGGCCAAAAAAATCTTTAAAAGACTACCCCCCATTTTCCCCGTCACACTCAACTATCCGGATTTTTCAGGTATCCGGAAATCGGTGTTTCCCGAGCATGCCGGATAGTTAAGCTTTTACTGTAATATGATTCTAAAAAAATTATTTTAATTTTTTTCTGAATACTGATTTTATTTTATAAATAAATTTTAAGCTAATAACATTTATAAATATTTTTTGATGTTATAGCTTTAAAAAGAGATATCAAACTATCAGTAAATCTTTGATATTTTTGTTGAACTAAGAAATGAAATTAAAATGTATATTAAATACACCCACTTCTTTAAAATTACCATTGTTAGATACAAAGAAATTGTTTAGGAGGAATTATTTTTTGATATGTTAGATACTTAATGCAGGAAAATGCTGGAATCTGTACACTATTTATCAAAATTGTGGAAACCTTTGGAAGAATTAAGAATTGTTAGGTTTTATGGTTAATAACACCACTTGCTTTTGGAGTAATAACATTATCACTAAAAATGAAATAAAACAAAGTTTGTTCAATGATCTGTGTCGTGATTTATAAAAAGGATAAATAACACTTAATGAAAGAAAAGATTCATGATGCCTAAAGATACATGAATTTTTGATCTATCAATCAAGAAAATAATTTACATTGTGATAAAGAAAATCTTATTCATGAGGTACAAAATTATAACAGATTCATTCACGGTACTGAAAATTTGACATTGTTATATGCCATACATATTTCGACGAACAGTCATTTAAAAAAAAAAATAATTATAGGTTTTTAGCAGTGAACTAATTTCTAATGTGGCCTAAATAAAAGATAAAATTTTTTATTTTGACCTCCATAAAGCTTACAAAATTTAGTCAATCATTATTTTAATTTATGAAATGTCTTTATGTTCTGGTCTATTCATCGTTTATATGTAAATATATGAGGAATATTTGAACCGCTAGAATTTTAAAGGGGATTTTTGAAAGTTTTAGAGGAAGAAAAAAAAAAAAAAAAAAAAAACTGTTGCCTATAAACAGCATCCAAATAAGGGTCTAAGGTACTTATATGTTTCACTGTAAAAAAATAAATCTATTGATGAATGCCAAAAAATATTATTTACTTTAATTTAGTAAATGTCCACTATTAACATCAAACAGTATAAACCTTCCAGAATGTCAAAAAAATATATTATTGTAAAGTCAGGAATATCAATAAAACTCAAATAAATTCAAAATTTATTTATTTGCAAGTAAAATTCAGATTAAAAAAGATGGATAATTAATAAAAGACACAATAATGAATTTTAGCCCTCAACTTGAAGATCCTTGGTAGGTCTGAATCCTCTTGCCAAAAGATCAGGCATTCTTCTGGAATGTATTTCATGATGTCATCCATTTTACATGCTTTAAATTTTTCTCTTATTGTTATTGGTTTAGTAGTTCATCTTAAATTTATTTTGGTGTTTCTCAAACAAAATTTATACTCTATCAATATCAGCTCTTGCCAGCAGGACTTGGGAGTTACAGCTGGTGCACTTGCAATGATAGAATATGGAATTTTAAATGCCAATTCTTGTTCTTTTAGCATGCTTTTGCCATATGTTACGTTGCTCTAGCATTTCTTTCTTTTAACAAGTAAAATGCCCTGGATCGTATGAGTAGGATCAGGGAAATCATTCATGTTAGTGAGGGTTCTTTCTATGACAGTCGATTTCCGAGGTATGTTACATACTATTTTAATAATATTAATGTACTCATCCAATATGAAGAGCCCCTCATGCTTCCTCAATGTTTTTCTTTCTTTCTTTATTATGATGGCAAAATCTCTATTAGAGGATATACAAGAGTGGCTTTATAAGGTATAGCATTCTTGACTGAACTGAAGCTTTCAGGCTCAACCAAAGTCCTTGGTTTTTATTCTGGCCCATAGAGTTATTATCAAAAAAATTACAAGCTTTTCAATTCCTGGAGGAAATATTGTGTTGATGTGTAAACAAACATTAACGTAGTTAACAAAATGTAGTGATTAGGGTGTAAACAAACATTATTAGTTCAATTAACTCTCTTTCCTTCATAGTACAAGTACAGCGATCTCTCACTTATATGCGGGCGCAGGGGACAGCAAAAAAAAAACATGCATATGTGAGAGACGTGCATAAGTGAAAAACCAAAAAAGGGAGCTTAAAAGTGAAACATCAATACAGTGTACATATACTGTTAATTAATACTATGTATATACTACTGAAAGATGAAATAAGATTGTTTTCAAAATGCAAATACATGTATAACTTTTGTTAATTATATTTTAAGAACACAAAGGAAATGGAAATGCTTTCGATTTTTTAAAATCTCCCCAAATGTCGATTCTGGGAAATTAAATACTAAATAATTAATGCTCCGCTAAAGCTTTTTGCGAGGTGCAAGGATTTTCTTCGAATTTTTTAATAACATCCATTTTAAATGAAAGCGACTATTTCGTTCTTTTCACCATTTTAAAACGTAACATCTAACCAAAACTCCAAAGATGGTTCTTTCGATAGCGATCAATGCCACGTGGTATGTACCGTACTTACCTCTCTAATTGGCTGCTGTATAAATGCGACTTTTACTGACGTCAATCACAAGAATCCCTACTTACACCCCTGTGTATAAGTTAGAGAAATGTGTTCCTGGAATCTGAACAATAGAGGAAGGGTGAGGGAATGCATTGCTAGAAGTAGAACAAAAAAAATTTTTGCAACGCACATAAGTGAGAGGTGTTTTTTCAGTGCGGCGCATAAATGAATAAGAGTTATGATTGCTTTCCTATATCCCTGGCCGGGACTACAAAAAAAAAAAAAAACGTGCATAAAAGACAGCACGTATAAGTGAGAGGTCACTGTAGCAAGTAATTTTTCCAGTTTTATTATTGTGGATTCCAAATGTCTTGATTTCTAATTGTCTGAGATTATACAAATCTTGTACTGGTATAATGGCAAAGACACTTAGACATGAAATCTATGCAGATACCAAGAAATTTGTTGTTTAATCTTTTTGCTTCTTTGAGGGCATAAAAATAGGAAATGAACCTAGCAATACAGTTGCCATAGGAATATGACTGATAATGTTGGATACATGATAATCAAACACATGAAGCATTAACTCTAATGGGTGAACAGCAACACTGATTTTAAAAGGGATCTTTTTCATAAAAGTCCTCTTTTACCATTGTACGAAAACTTTGCTGCTCGAATACAGTCTGGCTGTGAATGACAGAAATTTTAGTTTTACATCAAACAATGCATCTGCATTCATCAAATTGAAAACAAAGACCCCCTCAACCCCCCTTCTGGCCAAGAATGAAGAAGTCCTCTTTTAAAATCAAGTGATTCATTTGTTGGAAAGTGTTCGTAATTCATTTGTTGGAAAGTGTTTTAAATTATTTATCATCTAATTAGAAAACAAAAAATTCTGGTAACAGACATATTAATTTGCAGAATTTACAAGAATTTCACACACATTTAAAAAAATTTATCCCAATTAATACTATTTTCAAATAGAATTATCAGCTATTTTTTTTTTTAAATATTCTTATTTCCAGAATATTTCTCACACTTTAAATAATAATAAAAGATAAAACTGCATAACAAATTCTTAAGAAACATTTAGAAGAAAGTAACTTTCATATCATTATTATACTTGTTAGTTAGATTTATCATGGAGAAGTTATCAACATTATTTCCATTCATTTAGAATTAGGGATATAATGAACAGTGATATGGCTGAATATTTGGCCAAAAATTAGGCTGAATATTCGGCGACCGAATATCTACTTTTTAAGAACATTTCACTTTTGATAGTAAAATATAAATATTCCTCAAATTTTAAATGAAAAGAATTAAAGATTAATAAAATTGATATTTTTTATTATTTTTTAGTGATTTTATTAAACACTAGCCGCCTTCAGTGACCAGCTGGTTCGCCCGTTTAAATTAGTTTTTATTTTTGTATTTTATATTAATTATAGCAATACCAGTCGCAGTTTCAGCCACAATAACTCAGTAATGAACAAAAAACTGAATATTTTATTGTATTTGACAGATAGTAAAATATTTAAAGACATAAACTTTAAAATGCCAGTGATACAGTTCTGTACGATTCATCGCAGCTAACGAAACTTACAAACTGAGTTTCAAATAGCTTTCACTCAATTCATCTATCACTCATTGATAGAATGATTTACTCTGAATATGGTCGCAAAAGCCGAACATGCCCGTGTGAACCAGTGGGTACAAAAAGTGAGGCGACAAAAAATTCATAGCCATCTACAAGACCCGGGAGTATAGCAGGTAGACAATAAAATTTAAAAATTAGTTTTCCCGAACACTATTGTCTTTTTGTAATTCCTAGTTTCAGGCTGTAATTTCTAGTTCCTAATATCAAATTTGATGAGTTATCACTTGAGGAAATTCAAGTTTGGCAGCAGTACTGTACTCTTAAGCCTGACCAAAATATTAATAAAAAATTATCTATAATGCAATATGCAAAAATTTGAAAGTGTTTTCATGCCTCATAATTTTGAAATGGCAGGAAAGCATGAGATTAAATGCTTGAAGAAAGGACGAAAATCATTTCAGTGTACCTCACACACAATAAAAACAAACTTGAAATCAAATATCTGTTGCCACGCTTTATAAAAATATTACTTTGAAGCATGTGCGATAAAATACTTCATAAATGCAATGAATACTAAAGTGAAAATTTTGCATTGGAGTTAATTTTCCACGAAAACATTTTGTACTATCACAGGCGTAACAATTGCAAAAGCACATGAATAAAAGATTTGCTGAAATAATGAGATGGTTAGAATTTTATTTACAAAAATAAAAATATTGTTACAACTCATGTTTTAAAACCTTTTGAAGTATTAATTAAAATGAACAAAATGTTGCTTTTAAATAAGATCAGTGTCATTGAAAAGCTAATTTTCATTTTTTATTTTTAAGATGATGTAAAAATGGGAATTTTTTACGATAATAGGATCCGAAGTTATTCCGGTAAAGCGTTAAAATCTAAAGTAATTTTTAAATAATTTAATTCAAATTAAAATTTCGAAAAATCCTTTCTTAATGAGCACCTACTCGCCAAGAAGCAACCGCCTGCCAAATTTCAAGTCCCAGTGGTTTGGGAGATTTCGTGATAAGCGAGTCATGGTATTTGCCTTTTATATATGAAGATTAACACCTTGATGTATTTTTTTGTAGTATTTTAAACACTTTAATTCCAACAATAAGACAATGTGGCTTTCACAAATATAAAGAAATTATAATAGTTTAATTTTATCCATAGATACATTAGATTATATTTTTAAGATTTTTTTTTTAGAAAATTTATTAAAACCCAAAGAAAAAAAAAAACACTTGCTTGTTATGCTTTCTATCTTTCACTTAACTATAACAAATTTCTTTTCAGGTCAGAATGTCCTTTAAAATATATTCTTCTTCACTTCTACATATTACCCATTAAAACATTTCTCCTTTTCTTTAAAAGTTATTTAACCTGATAATGCTCACTGGGGGGCCCCCCCCTCAAAATTGAATAAATATTAGGAGATTTTTTGATAATAAGTGTACTGAAATACAATTCTGTAATATTCTTTGTTAAATATATATTTAAAAAAATTATTATAGTGAATTTATTCGGCCGAATATTTGTTTAGTATTTGGCAAAAGGGCCAAAAATTATTGCTCTTGCATCATAATTGCAGGTTTTATGTTTGATAAATGACATGTTAAGTTAATTAAATACATTTATGTACTATGCAAGTTAAAATTGAGTAAATATTAGGAGATTTTGGGATAAGATATGCACTCAAATATAATTCTGAAATTTTCTTCATTTTATTATTTAATAGCATAATAAAAAAAAAATTATCTTGAAAATATTCGGTCGAATATGTGCTTAGTATTCAGCCAACTGAATATTTGGCAAAAGGGCAGAATACCAAATAGTTGCAGAATATTCGTTACATCCCTATTTAGAATATGCACTAAAGAAAGTGACTCATTTCATCAATTTTTCAGCAGCATATTTCTTTTCTCCAGACACTCCAGAACTTTGTTAATAAGTTTCATATGAAAAATAATCATAGGTCGGTTTTACCTTTAAGGTGTTCTTTTTACTATCATATAAATATGGTCAGTTAATCAATCCTTGTTAGTTAAGTATAATTATATCTAATTAATTATCTAGTCTTTTTAAAACCTACAATAATTTCATCCAAACTGCTCACCTTTTCAGTTATATTATTAAAAGGATTAAAATATACCTTAATCTCATGCATTATACTATGATTTGTTTTTAAAAAAATAAAGTCTACTCAAACAGTTTAATTTCATTTAACAAAGAAATATAAAATTTGATATACAGAATAATAACTATTTTATTTTACAAAGAGTTATACAATTTTTATAAATTATACCTACCTACTACGTGGTATGAGTTTCTTTTGCATTCTTTCTAAATTTTGTTCTCTTTGTCGAAATTTTCTAGACTGCAGCATTTGTTTTTCTGAAAATGATATAATTATACTTATATTAGAATATATCACCGTATAAAAGAATATTGAAACACTGATCACAACATCAGTTATTTATGTAGAATACAAGTTCATGCTTAAAAAAAACCCTTCTTATAAACCAGTGTATTTTTTTTTTTTTTTGTAGTTGATAATGAGTTCAAAATCCTTTGATGTAGTTCAAAACTGATTTAATAGGAACATATGCATATAAAAAACTTAAACAATTATATTAGAAAGGGAACAAATGCAGAAATAAATATCATTGCTACAAGAAAAAAGTTAAACTGGTGAAACTATACAGGGTAATCCATGGGCAATGGACGCTTATTGAAAAACCTTTACTCCATTAATTTCTTGCAAAAATGGAACTTATTATCATAGAAATAAAGAATGAATTATGCCATTTGCAAAGTCTGCCATTTTGAATGTTGTTCAAATGATGGTCATTTTTAAGAACACACGGTTTGAGATGTTCTCCACAGTTTGTCTTCATTCTTCCTAGTATCTTTAATTCAACCTCATACAGGAGTATTCAATTCTTCCAGTGGATCAAGAATGCTTTTTATACACGTGCAATTTCAAATACTCCTAAAGCTTAAAAAAAAAACCACAAATGGAAATGTCTGGTGATCAAGAAGACCAAGGAATATTGGCAAAATGAGACATTACCAAATTAGGGAATGCAGCCAGAAAATTCCTGGTAGTTCTGGCCGTAGGGGAAATGGCTCCCTTCTCAGTGAAACCAGACATACCTCATAATTGATTTGTTAAAGGAGAGAGTTAAATTAGCAGTTACTGTAGTGCAACTTTCATTGAAGAAAAGGGGATAAAAATCTCACACAAGCCCATACCATACGATTATTTTTAGAATGTGCAGCAGTTTCTGGTGGAACATGCAAAGAGCCATTTAAGAATGATTCAAGGCAGGATATTTCACATTGAAGCTCAATTTTGAGCGGTGATTGAAGAGCCTTTGGGTTTTAATCACAATCTTGCCATTTTTTATAATATATCATAAGCCAAAAAAGTGGTGCACTAAATTATAATGAAATCACTTTCAAATTCATTAGAAATTTAATGAACTGCAGAAAAAAAATGGAAACCTTACCTAAATGCTTCTGAAGAACAGATGATGATTTGTGCTTGGAGGTAGCTTTGAATGGCCCTTTGCAGAATACAACTTCTGCTTCATTAGCCTAAATAAAAATATTATAAAGACTCAAATATTAAATATTTCTAAAAGTGAATGCATATTATGGGTTAAAACTCTCTAGACTTCCCCTAAAAATCTAATTTAAATGTAAAACTTGTACTGAAAAATAAAAGCAAAGATTAAAATTTTAATTGCAACAATAATTTGAAAGTTTAGCTTCTAAATATTGGAATAAAATCAAAGTTACCAAAAAGATACAATTATCAGCTATATGAAATTGTAAAAGGTTTTGTTTAATATCTAATAATTTCCACCTTACCATACATTTTTTTTATAATTTTAACTATCACTGACTCAGAGCCATGGTAACCAGGAGGCAAAGGGGGGTTCTAGATGCCTTGGTTGCCAGTCTTAGGAGGCACCATTTAAACAAAACAGAAGTGTGTTTGTGTCATATTTTTAAGTCAAATATAGCAAAGGGGAAAAAAATAACGCTTCTCCTGAGTGCCATTTAGTCTTACTAAGCCATTTGAAAAAAGGGAGCATTGATGACTGGAAACAAAAAAACTAAATTTTGCTCCAGGTGCCACATACCCTCACTATGCCACTGCAAAGAAATTTTGAATATGAAAGTAGAAAATTAATTTATTTTAGGATTTTACATCTACTGGAATTCCTACAGATATTTGTCAATCTAGATCAGGGGTGGCGAACCTTTATGTATCAACGTGCCATTTTTTCTAAAAAAAAGTTTAATGAGGTCATAGACGTGCCGTCAAATAGTACCGTCAATGCTTCATAGTGAACTTTGTGATCGGTGGCGTGCAAAAAATATTGTGTCGCGTGCCATTGTTTCGCCATCCCTGATCTAGATCAAAGGAAACAATGACCAATTCCCTATGCAAAAATACCAAAGAAGGTTATTGTGATTTAGTAAAAGTAATTTCATTTTTTTGCTTTGATGTGTGTTTATAATTTTTGTATGCTGCTTTTGACTTTATTTAAAATTTTTTTAAAATTTAACTAAATGAAGTTTTTACTAAGAAAAAAAGAAAATTACAAACAGGGGTAAAATATATATATATATTATTTTTTTTAAATGCATAGTAGTATTAGAGTCATTATAGATTTAAAATGGGGTAAATAAATGGAACAAATCTGGAGAAATCAGAAAAAGAAATTAAAACTTCTACTCATAAAGAGTTTAGATTATAAACATATTATTTCAATTAAAAATAAAAATCTGCTATGATAATTAATTTGAAAAACAGACAAGAAAAAGCATTTTTTGAAACAGCTTTTACGAAAGGAAAAACTTGATACGATAATGACAAATGACTCAATTAACATAACTGAAATGGAAAATTTCTGAATTCCCAATCTCTAAATTTCCAAACCAGACCAATGAGGACATTTGATTCACAATATCAGATTTAACGTGCATCAATCCCACATATATTCTGGAAGCAGGTCTTGATCCTAAAGTTAAGACCTTACCAACAATAATTACACACAGAATAAAAAATTAGAAATTTAATAAAACTATTTTCACTTGCAAAATTTTTTTTTCCCACCAGTTATTCAAGAACTTTTCATTAATGACCTTAAATGGCTTAACTTATTTTTTTTTCAGAAAATACCCAACACATTCAACATAAAAATCACTGTGTGCTTCTTCCATTATTAAATAAATAGTATTACTCAAAAACAGATTGGAAATTATTAATTAAAAATAAAAGATTTTGAAATACATAAGTTTAAGATCTTTTCAGATAGTTTTCATTGGCATTCAACTTAAAAATGTTCACGTTATATTATAAATGCTTAAAATCGCATCCAAGGGGCCGTCTATAAATGATGTCACACTTCATCATACCCCCTCCCCCCCTTGTCACGTTATATTACATAAACATATACTTGCAGTTCAGAAACGAAGCACTACGTTACAGATCATATTTCCAATTTTATTTTTAAACTTTATGCGTTTTAATGACATTTGTGAGCATAATAATAATGATTATATGTGTACTTATTTTGTATGAAATAAGATTAAGGTTTACAACAAAAAACCTAATTAATATACAATTGTAATAAAATATTAATATAAAAGAGCAATTGAAAACAGTAGTATTTTGGAATTTGAAATATTTTGCTATAAATCTTATCTTTACTTTATGAACACAAAATTAAACAGATTCAATTTAAAAAAACGCCTCAATAAGATCAACCTGTTTGTGCCACTGCCAGTTCTACCACTCACCAAGGTGGGGCGACGCATCTTTTGTTGGACATTTCAAGGGTGTGGCAGGGGGAGGTTTTCTTCTAATGGTGAAGAATTTCTGCTGCTACTATATTCTCAGAACCTACCCTGAATGCCTTTTTCGAAATGAAAGGAATATAAGAGAAAAAAAATCACATAAAAGTTGTTTTAGCCCCGATTAAAAAAATACCCTCAAATTCTGGTCATTTCAAAATATAATCTGCTGATTTTAAATGTTTTTATTTTTACCAAAATGTGTGATGTCACACTTCTTGTTACCCCCTCCCTCCCCCTTGTCACAATTTCATGAACCCCCCTCCAAGCGTGACACCATTTATGGACGGCCCCCAATCCTATCCAGTTATCTCAAAGTAACACAAGCAGATCACGATAGATATATGAAATAGACAGATATATGAAAACACAAATGGAAAAAAATAACCCTTCCATTTTATACTTTTTTTTCTGTTTCAAATTGCAAAGAATACCTTTTGAAACTTTTTTTTAAAAATTCCTATCTGTTCAAAAGAATATAATTTTACAATTACAATTATAATTTTACTTACTTCTGAAAAGTTTTTCAGAGTTTCAGAATTAACATTAACAGTATCTTCATAATCGTTTTGCTCTTCTTCATGATCTGGTATGGGAATGTAAGATTTATGCGTCTTAAGTAGTCCAGATTTACTGTCACTGTCAATTCCACTGTCTTCCATTTTCCTATCCATTAAAAGAAAATCAGTTTTATTTTATGTAATTTATAGCAAAATTGAAAGAAAGTATATTAAAAAAAATAGCAATTTCATCCCATTTATTCTTTAGAATATTTACCAAACCTTATTTCAACTTTTTAAAGTATAATTATTATTGCTCAGGCTATTGACAGAAACTTTCTTCTAGCATTTTATTTCCTATATATATATATTTAAGTTTTATTTCATAGTACAAATTAAGCAGAGTTTTCTTGCAGCTTTCTAGCTTGAAATAATAACATATTTCCACTTCAAACAAATCTCTCTCCCTCTATACACACATAATGTGTGAAACTAAATAACAGTAACTGAAAATTTATAAAAAACAACAACAAATACAAGAAGAATGTTAGTTTTTTTATAGTTTAACTTCTCAATCCATCATTTAAATGTTTTCTTTAATGAAATGATACATAAAATTATAAATTGAACTGGCATAAACAATTTTATACTTAGAATAGTATATGTAATTTACAGTAAACTTTAATTAAAGGAATAATACGTAAAATTAGTCAAAGACAATTTGCCTTTCATATCGATAAACAGAAGTATTAAATATTTAATTTAATAATTAGTAAATTGCTGATTTAATACTATAATTTAAATTTCATAATGTTTGAATTACCTACATGAAATAATGCATAGGTTGGATTGCGTAAGCAAACCATATAACCACTATACATATGATTAATTACCCTACGTAATTGAAAAAATTATTAATTTAATTCATTAACAATATGAATTTTAATACAGTGTATAAGAATTTCATAAAATTGAATTATAAAACTACACTTTTTTCCTGGTCTTTTAAAAAGGCAACACACTTTTCAAATTGCCATAGAAATAATTATTGTCACTACTGTAAAAAAAAAACAGAATGATATCAATTTAAGTAGTGTTCTTGGATAAATTATTGGTTTAGGTTCTTTGTCATTGCTATTTTTGTCATTCTCTTATCTCGTACCTTGAGTAAAGAAAAACACACATATTTTTGGTAAATTTCAGTTACCATTAAAATTTTTCATGCTGACTACTATTTTAAAGCACAAAACTTGTTTTGTTTTAAAAGCTACTATCTTCATATTGTATCCCTGAAAAAAAATTAAAATCATAAGCATAGAGAGAATACCTCTTATATATTTCTTTTGTAGAAACTTGGCATTTTTATTAAAAATTGATGAACAGCATATGGTATACACAACCGCCTTAACCAAATGAAACAATAAATATAATTAAAACAAAATGAAAAGCTATACTGTGTTTGTATTGTATATAGTTAATTGTTGAGGGAATATATTTTATTATTTTGTTGGATAAACATTTGCTATATAGTTGGATGAGTAAAAATTCTCCTATAGTGTAGATCCGTATTCAATAAATTACTTCTTTTCAATAAATCTCTCTTACAGGTAAATTTCTTTTATCTGAAATTTGTTTCATAGCTGTAGTTCTATAACATATCTTTTCAATAATAATCAATCTATTCCGCCAAAACAGTTAAATTAGGATTTTTTTAAAAAAAATTCTGAATTTTAAGAAATTATCAAAGAGTAATACAGAAAAAGGAATTTTTGATAGCAGAAAATAGTTTTACCTTGCAAGAAAATGCTATTTGGATTATAATATAATTTAAATTTTTCAATGCATAGGAAAATCTTTTCTCTCTACATTGTGGGTTTACACCATAATTTAAAATTCTAATTAAACAAATAATTAGTCGTATTGTTAATTTGGATTATTAGTATTTAACAATGTTACGTAACTACTGCATGAAACCCGGTGTTCATATTTACTGTATGTGAGCAGGAAGCAAAAGCGGAAATGATGAAATTTACGTCATTTTACAAATAGCAAAACGGAAAAAATAAAAGTAAACTTCTGGTGATGTGCTGGTTAATGAAAACAAAACTCACAAATATTTCAGCAATGATGATCTTAATGAACATTTAATGTATTTTTCGATTTTTATTTTACTTTAAAAACATAAAAAATATTGGGAGACAGTACGGTAAAACTGTGCGGTGATTTATACGCTCAGTTAATTTGCAGAAAATTGAATACGATTCAGGAAAATTAATTAAATTTCAAACATCAATATTCTGTATAATGAAAATCTATATTTTACCAAAATGTATTTGACTTCATGAAGCATGTTGTGTCAGTAGGGCCAGCTGATGTATGGACGAGTTTTCTGTTTGTTTATTTTGGGTTCACAGAACTTCCGTACACAGGAACCACTTCCGTTTACCGGTAACCCTCCAATTTAAGTAATCGCCAAATCCGTTTCGATACTGTAACAAAATTAAACCGCCAGAGATTATCTACGAGGATGGATACAAAAAAAAGTTTGCAAGAGTAATAAAAAATTATTTAACAACATTAGACAGAAAATCCAAAAAGGAATTAAGAGGTATATATGCCGATCACTTTTCCACATAAATACCAAATCTATTTAGGCATTTATCTGAACGCAGGACCAACTTGTTTAAACCGGTTTGTTAGAAATCACGTCCCTGCCCATTGAGTCAATTCTCGGCATCTGTTTTCACATCACTGTCTGAAGAGAATCTTATTCCCGAAGTCTTTCTTCAATTTCGGAAAAAGGAAATAGTCACTGGACCATCATGAAGCTATCCGACGCAAACTCCCTGGCATGTAGAGAGATTTGGTGTCATCCTCCTGTATGACAATACCCATCCCAGATAGCAATTTTAGTTTGGAGCAAGCTTGCCACAAATTTGTCATGACAAGAGTGCAAGTTTGCCACAAATTTGTCATGACAAGAGTGCAAGCTTGCAGCAAGTTAACGAAAGTTCCGAAGTCACCATGAAACGAATTTGCAGCAAGCTTGCCGTGCAAACTTATTGAAAATTATAGCAAAAACAGAGTACGAAACACAACCCGGGATAGAACTCGCGACCTCCCGGTTCCGAAGCGGAGACGCTAACCATTCGCTAATACATCGTTCGGTTCGATTCGATTTGTATACGATTTATTTTTAACTATTTTCTGGATTTCATTAATTTTTTGAGTTGAGAATATGATTTGAAGTCAAAGAGAAAGCGATTTTCGCTAATAACTACGTTTTGCTAGTAGATTAAATTATGAAATTAGAGTTCAAAAGTAATTACTTTAAAATGGGACAAAATGTCTAAGTTATTATTTTTCAACAAACATTGACTGTTTTTTAGATTTAATTTTGTTTATAAACGTTAAAATTTCAACATTAAGAAAAAGGCGATATAGTTTTCTTTAAAGTGAGAGTGATATATTTAGTGAAAAGATGAAAAATGTTTCAAAAAATTTTTTTATAAAAAAGTTATTTTTTTCACAAATTATCATTGATTTATTGAATTAATAAAAAAGAATTACGGTCTAGGAGATGCTATTAAAAATCGGATGTTTTTTAAAACAGAGACAAAGATAATTATCTCTTTATTGTGCTATCTTTGCAGGAATCTTGTTTTGCAAAATTGCAGCAAGTTTGATTTTCAAAGGAGGTGGCGCTATTTGTCACATCGAACTTGCTACAAGTTCGATTCAAGTTTGACGCGTCAAATTTTGCCATGACAAGTCAAAATCAAACTTGCTGCAAACTTACGTGCTATCTGGGATACTGCTCGCAAAACTCAAGAATTGCTGCGAAAGTTCAAATGGGAAGTCTGGAGTCACCCCCATACATCTCAGATTTAGCACCCAATCTGGGTTCCAAACACCTATCTGGAACAATAAGGCGATCTGATAATTACAATACTTTCTCTTTGTATACTTCGTATACGAGAAAGTAAAAAGGTGCACCCAGTAAAGAATGCTGCACATCCTCGTCAAAAATCCTGTTTTAAAGTAACTGGCCGTCTTGTGCCGTTATATACGTTGCATATAAGTGCATGCTAATACAGGGTGTCCGAGAATTGTTGGACACATTGAAAAATTAATAAAAAAACTAATAATGTTACAACTACGGGTATTTTTTAAATGAGAGTGCATTAATTTTTTTTTTTTGTTTCTTTGTTTTTACTTTCTCGTATACGAAGTATACAAAGAGAAAGTATTGTAATCGTCAAAAAATTCGAACTCGAGATTTTGACGGATCTCCACGTTTTAGACCTCCCTGAGTCCGAAAAACACAATTTTGGAATTATGTCTGTATGTCTGTCTGTGTGTGTGTGTGTCTGTCTGTGAACACGATAACTCGAAAACTATTAAAGCTACGGGGATGAAATTTGGTATGTGGTCTTTGAACATAATTTGTAGGTTTCTATCAAATTTTGGACAAAATCCGTCAAAGGGAAGTCTGTCTATTTGTATGTCCGCGGTCATGTGAACGCTATAACTCAAAAACTTGAATAGCTAAATGGATAAAATTTGGTACACAATTTTATCGTTATGAATGTAGGTCCGTATAAAAGTTTAGACCAAATCCGTCAAAAAGAGGCTTTCAAATTGCATATTCAATTTCTTTTAATCCGATTCTCATGCGCATGCGTATTGGTAGTAATCTGTTATTGTTGTAAATTTTATTTACAACAATAAATAATGTTTTCAAGCATCAATTGTTAACAATTTTTTATTGTTGTAAATCAAACCGATCTCATTATTTCAGCAAATCTTTTATTCACGCGCTTTTGCAATTGTTACGATTGTGGTAGTATAAATTGTTATCTTGGGAATTCAATTCCAAAGCAGAATTTTCGCTTTAGTATTCATTGCATTGCCTATTTTATCGCGCCTGCTTCAAAGCAATATAATTATATATCCGAAACCCTTTTTGGCTTAGATAAATAAAAATTGGTATGACGGTTGCTAACATTAATTATAGATCTGTGACCAAATTTCGTTCCAATCGGTTGAAAAAAAGGCGTTCAAATGGCATATTCGATTTTTTTACTTGCGTACTGGAAGTAATCTCTGCGCATGCGCAAGCTATTCAGCGATAGCGAACGAGGTCATTTTCTCCTGTTTTCTTTTTGCTGGCTCACGCCCTCGCATTAGCGGAGCTTGCTACAGTTTGATATGAAATAAATATTGCTAAGTTTTAATACATACGCATCTCTTTGAATTTGATTCTTCGCCTAAATATTTTACAATCGCTATAATTTACAACGAAAAACCTTCTGATAGTCATTGCATTCTGAGTTACAGTAGGTTCGAATTTTTTATCCACGCAGGTGGAGGGGAAATGACAAATTTTTGAGAAGTATACGAGAAAGTTTAGGGGAGGTCACTCCCGCTGGTTTTTCTGACGTAAAGCCCAGTGTTGTCAGTTTGTAACAAACTGTTTTTCAGACAAGCCATATTTAAAACAAAAAAGGATTTTTTAAAGTATTTTTCCCATGTTTTATTCAAGAAATGAAAGTCAAAAACATTTTTAAACCAATTTTTAAAAAAATCGGCCTTTTAAGTGTTAAGAAAAATGTTATGGTTTCGTCGAGCTACGTAAACGCAGGAACGGCTCACCAGTTATAACGGTTTTAAATTTAAACTATTTTTGAACAAGATAACCAAGAGAACCACCTATTGAAATATTTAAAACTTTATCTCCAAATATATGGATTAGCGAATTTTAATAGATATAAAAATAGCCGCTCTTAGATAAATTGCAATGTAATCAATATAATTTGATATTAACCCTTTAGTGTTCACTAGTTTCGCAGTGAAACCACACATTGAGCATTGAAACCAGCGGGAGTGGCCTCTCCCGCTGGTTTCACTTGCACCTCTCTTTTTTACAGTATTAGCTATTTTTCTCTAACCTATTAACTCAGAGTAGATCATAGTAGTCACACTAACAATCGCACGAGTAGAACTGGATCCTACCGGGACCACCACGACTAGACTTCAATTGCCCTCTCTCGGAGGCGCCAAGTTCTCCCACAGGTGTGGTGCGGAAGTTTGGAGAGGGAGTGCCAACCCAGGTTTCGTCGCTGTTCAAAATTACGAGGTCCGTCCCAAAATAGCTCTCGTGTTGCTTCAAAACGGGACGTGGATATAACTAAACTAACTCGGAGGCCCGATCGTATTCTCATATTAAAACGAGATTTAATTTAAAAAAGTCACACGATAAAGAGTAATAAATTATCTCGAGGTTCATATTTACATTAAGATTAAAAATTTAATGCAATGGCGTAGAATTCTTGATAGATACGAAAGTTGGTTCCATAAAAATATAACTAAAATTGCCTATTAAGTACGAAATTTTTTTTTTAAATCAATGGTTAATGGCTAAGAAACGAATTTAAAATTAATTATAAATGTCATCAATTTTTTATTTTAATGCTTTTAGCTCATGAGTTCTATGAACCCGAAGTTGTCTGCTTGAAATATTAGTTGAAATAAAAAACTTCTACAATAGCTGACAAGGCAACATTTATATGTTTTTAATCCGATAACTGAGGGAACTTATTTGGATATATCTGGATTTTTTAAAAAAAAGTTAAATGATTATTTTGGCAACCTTGAGGCGATTTCTTCTCTCCCTTTCGTGAGCAAAAATGAGCTCGAAATAACAATTACATGCGTAAAAAACACTTTGAGTTGAATGTCCCGCTATTCCTTCTTGAAATAGCATTTCTGATCGAGATATCTTCAGAATTATCAAAATACTGAATTACACAAGATTATAACACGGTCGTGCACATTATGTAAAATAAACAATGCCAAAACAGTCGTGGACAATTTTTGCTTTGTCATTTAGTTATCATTTCACTGAGAACTAGGACTCGTGATGCTGACTCAGATTTATGACTTTATAACCTTATCATGAATCCGTTCACGAAACGTGAAAGTGATACGCACAATATAAAACGTAACTAACAGTTTTGTGCGACTGTCCTAATTAATAGCATGTCATCCCAAATTTCAGATTAGGTTATAGAGGATTTGTTTTGAAAGGTTCACTTTTTAGCTTGCTTTTTTAATTCAAGGCCTTATATTTTTAAAATCTTATTATAGTTTAAACGTTATCATAGAAAAACAAACTTTTCTTTTAAAAATTTCGGGATGTTTGTCTTTTGACTTCCTTGTGAACTTTACCACATAAGTACCACACAGGAATGCCACTTTTCACGATTGGTAGAAAACGATTTTGTTTATGTGTTCACGCAACAGAACGGTTGGCATCAATAACCAGCGGGAGTGGCCTCCCCTAAACTTTCTCGTATACTTTTCAAACATTTGTCATTTCCCTTCCCCCTGCGTTGATAAAAAGTTCGAACCAACTGTAACTCAGAATGCAATGACTACCAAAAAGTTTTTCATTGTAGATTATAGTGATAGTAAAATATTGAGGTGAAGAATCATATTCAAAAAGTATGTATTTAAACTTCGCAATATTTATTTTTTTGATAAAAAAATTAATATTGCGAAGTTTTAGCAATGCAAGTTCCGCGTGCGGAGAAGAAAACAGGAGAATAGCTTGCTCGCTGAATAGCTTGCGCATGCGCAGAGATTGCTTTCCGTACGCAAGTAAAACGAGACGCCCTAAATGTTTGCTTCCTTACAAAATCCCGCCGCCAGAATTGGTTTTGGGCAAACTGCCAAGTTTTCGGAGTGTCCCTTCTTTGCACAGGCATTTCTACCAATACGCATGCGCAAGGAGTTGAACAAGTATGCGATTATACAGACCGACAGACAGTCAGCCCGTTGACGGATTTGTCCCAAAATGTTATACGGACCTATATTCATGACGATAAAACTGTGTACCAAATTTTATCCATCTAGCTATTTAAGTTTTTGAGTTATAGTGTTCACATGACTTCGGACATACAGACAGACAGACTTCCCGTTGACGGATTTTGTCCAATATTTGATAGAAACCTACAAATTATGTTTAAAGACCACATACCAAATTTTATTCCCGTAGCTCTAATAGTTTTCGAGTTATCGTGTTCACAGACAGACAGACATAATTCCAAAATCGGGTTTTTCGGACTCAGGGAGGTCTAAAACGTGGAGATTCGTCAAAATCTCGAGTTCGAATTTTTTGACGATTACAATACTTTCTCTTTGTATACTTCGTATACGAGAAAGTAAAAATCTTAAAGAGTCTTCAAAATTACTTTCCCATTGACTGTTTGTCACTGTTGTTTTTTAACTTCATAATTTCGGGTAAGGGTACAGACATAAAGGTTACAAACTTTAAATTCTATTTTATGTTCCGATTATGAAAATCTATTACATTTTCTATTTCTGTAAACAGTCAACTTCGCGCGCGCCTAAAATTTAAGATCTGTTCTTCACTGCAGTTTTTAAGAGGCCGCGGTGGCCTAGTGGTAAGGCCTCGGGATCGGAGGGTCGCAGGTTCGAAACCCGATTCTACTGAAGATCCGCCATGCATAGGGCCTGTTGCGCTCTAAATCATACGTAGTGGCCAAATGTCCTCCCGCTGGTGTGGCGTAAAAATACCCACACTGGCCCGGCCTACCCAAAAAGGGTGTAAGGCCGGTAGAGGACCAGTGGGGAGACCTCCACCAGCATGTGGAGGACGGGATTTATTGGGTACAATAAAAAAAAATGATACAGGCATTGCCCGAACAGGGGCAGTAATTTTAAATACAAGAGAGCTGGGAGTGTAAACATGGTTCGACCCACCTCGGTGGGGAGAAAATAGCTTGATTTACTGCTCCGGCAAACAAGGAACAGTAAAAATATATAAAAATAGATAAGTATTGAAAAAGAAACAAACAAAAAAAATAAATAAACACAGAAAAAGCAGTAAAAATCAGATATATAAAAAGGTCAAATATTTTGAAACCCCATAATATAAAAACAAAACATACACAAACAATATTACACATCAAACGACACACGAAACACAGATAGAAACTGTACCAAACATAGAATTAAAAATACATAAATTAATAATAATAATAATAATTACTTCTGAGATAGAGAGGAATAAATTCTGTTAGTCAACGGTAATGCACGTCCCGCGTATAAGGGAATATCAAATTATCAGTTACAGAATGTTTTTTTTGAGTAAAACTGCGCAAGTTAAAAATTACTTTATGTCCTATACAGGATAAAAACGGCCAATGGGAGAGGAAAAGGAATGAAATTTTGTAGTCTAAAAATAAAAACAAGGTCAAAAAGTAGAATGCATAGCCCCATCCCCCCCAAAAAATCTAAACAACGTTAGGGCATTGACAACGTGGCAACAGGTTTCCAGAACTGCGGAGAGACTCGGGAATTGGAACAGTCATCTATTGTCGGGGCCAATGGACCAATAGCTGCCATAGGGCGCCGAGAGAATCCCACACCAAGGAACCGACAGGGTACAATAAGTTAAAAAAAAAACACGCAAAAACAAGTGGAGAGCGCTATAAACCTATAGAACTGTCATTCAGTGAAAAATTAAACACGCTGGTGTGGCGTAGAAGTTTGGAGAGGGGAGTGCCAGCTCAGGTGTCGTCCTCGTCATCTGACCGCGGTTCAAAATTACGAGGTCCGACCTTAAATAGCCCTCGTGTTGCTTTAAAACGTTACGTTAATATAAACTAACCTCACTGCAGTTTTTATAGGTTTATCCAATGTTGTCAAACATTTTGAAGACAATATTGTTTCCAGGAACATCAGACATCATAATTTGTCTCTCTGTGAGATACTTTCGTTGCGCCCACTATCCTACGAAGCTATATATACAATCAGTCAATCTACAATATTGCACACCTATATTATACGCAAATTTTACTCCCAAATTTACAAAACAAATACTTTTATTTATCAATAAGGTTGCGTCAAAAATGTACTGGTACAAGGTTGCAGAAAATGTTACGCTCAAGAGGGGAGGCAGTCTTCAAATTTTTATAAAGTGTACTGTTTGGTTTAGTTATATTAACGTCCCATTTTGAAGCAACACGGGGCTATTTCGCGACGGATCTCGTAATTTTGAAACGCCGTCAGTTGACGAGGACGACACCTGAGCTGGCACTCCCCCTCCAAGCTTCCACACCACACAAACGGGAGGAAGTTTGGCCACTACGTATGATTTAGCGTGCAACAGGCCCCATGCACGACGGATCTTCAGTGGGATTGCGTTTCGAACCTAGAGCCCTCCGCCCCCAAAGCCGAGACCTTACCACTAGGCCACCGCGGCCACAAATGCGCTGTTTGGCTAGAATCGTTGAAAAAACACACTTTCAAGAAAAGAGAAAGGCAAGATTAGCAGTAGCCGATTTTGACAATAGGAGGGCTACAGGCGCAAAATTGTTCTGAAGCCCCTCCCCTATCCAATGTCTGCGATGTACAGAGACAGCACAAGGGTTCCTGGTAATCATATGCAAAGAAAAATTTACGAGCCCCTTAACATTGCGCACTCACATATTCACATTTGTAGTGCATTATAAAAATTTATTGATTTTGTTCTCATATAACGAAATGTTATGTAAATTAACAAAAAGAAAAATAATCAGTAATTCTCATTTTAAACAACAATGCCCTAACATACATAATAATACATACATAATCTATATATATGTAATAATCTCGCTTAATTTTGATTTAAATTCTAATATTATATATTTTAAAGTCTTAATGCATTCCAAAATCACTTTTCTTAAACTCCAGTTTCGTTTTATTTCCCGCGCTGGAAGTACATTAAATCTAGCGTTTGGGCATATTTATTACTAAAAGAATATTTTAATCGCTTCCACGCGCACACATAGAACGCTAAATCAGCGACTTGTTGGCACCATACTTTTCCCTAAAACACTTACGTAATTTAGTAAAAATTGCTAATATTCCCTTCACTTTGTTCACGTGTCTATATGTTAAATCCCTACCTGAGAAAATGCAGGGATTTTCTGTTCTTTTTTCACTTGAAACCTTTAACTAAGATGCACGTATGTTCGCCACTCTCCTTAAAAATGACTTAAACATTTGGATATTAAAAGAAAATTAGTTAATAACTCGACTCGTTAATGACTGCAACCACGAAAACATTTTATATATATATATATCAAAACAAACAAGAAACAAAAACTCAAAAACAACCAAGACACAATGCCAAAAAACAGACAAAAACTATAATAAATTGAAAAATATCATAGCGAGCCGCTCGTCAGGAAGAAAAGCTCGCTTATGATATTAATATGCGCTTTTTACTGCTAACGACAAACGAAACCCGTTAAAATATGCCGCCATCCTTTCAAAAAGCACAAGACAATTTAAAATGGAAAAATTCTGGAATAAAAGACAAATAAAAAGGCACAAGACAATTAAAAATGGAATAAAATACAAATACATTGAAGACGATTTAAAAAAAAATCGAAAGCAAAGCTTATTATATATATATATATATATATATATATATATGGTAAGCGTATTTCGATTTTATTATTTTTTATGTATACGGCTGTTTTATTTATTTTATTCTAGGTCTTTTGTATTCGGATTTTTTGTTTTTGATTCTTTTTAAATCTTCTTAAATGTATTTATTTTTTATTCAAGAATTCTTCCATTTTTATTTGTCTTGTGCTTTTAGAAGGGATGGCGGCAATTTTTAACGGATTTCGTTTGTCGTTAGCAGAAAAAAGCACAAATTAATATCATGAGCGAGCTTCTCTTCCTGACGAGCGGCTCGCTATGATATTTTTCAATTTTATTTTGGTTTTTGTCTATTTTTGATTTTTGTCTTGTGTTTCTAAGTTTGTTTTGATATAAGCTTTGCTTTCGATTATATATATATATATATATATATATATATATATATATATATATAATCGGGACGCCCAAATGTCCCGTTGTCGGAAAGAGAGCAACTCACGGTAATAATTTCGAAAAAAGACGCGAAAAATAAAAAAAAAAATCTGTCGGTATAGTTGCCTAGTAGCGTGGAGTTGACGGGGCATGAGCTATAGCTAAATATTTCTAAATGTATTACACCGCAAAAAAGTGACAGAATGAAACACTCGGAATGTTTTAACCGAAAAGAGTTGGACGGAATTGTTCAAACACTTTCATACCGATAATTTGAATCATAAGAAGCTTCGTAAAATTATTGAATTATATTCTAAATCTGCCTCGGAACTAATGCTCCGTAGAAACGGTCTTTTCTCTTGAGTGATTGTGGAAGAGCGAAAATACAGAGTTGCAAGTCGAAATTCTTAAAGCAATGTTAATTGCCAAAGTAAATGTTAACTAAGCCTGCTCAGAATCCCATTCTTATTTGAAATTAGCACCTAATATATTGAAGCAAAAATTTGTTTTTCAGAAAAAGGAAAGATCACATAAATTATTTATATTCTCGAGTGTTCATTCCAGTTCTTCTCATTAATAAATTAAAACTGAAAAAATATGCGGTTTCTTAAATACACATACTATTACCTAAAAATCACTTTAAGTGTGGCTCCATTTATGTCTTTTTGAATACCAGTATGTGCGTGAACTTTCACCAACATGCACAACAACTTTTGTCGCATCAACTAACATTTTTTCAAAATCATTATCATTTCGAATACTCATTAAGAATTTTTTTTGACTATTGATTCCATCGCTCATGTCAGTACCTTTATTCTGAAGATGTTTAATGCTCGCATTTATTTCAAAAGGAAATTTACACCACATAATTAAAGATACAATGAATTTAAATTTCATAGTTTCTAATGAAGGCCATTTGCTTCTACTTTTATGGTATAATGGAACTAGGCTAATTAAAAGCTGAAAGGACCGCAATAAAAATTCGGTTTGTCTAAATATTCTATTTAAGAAAAAGTAGATAAGAAACTCAAGTGAGAAGGAGAATTTTTGAGCTAAAATAACATTAAAATTTAATTTTAATATTTAACAGTTTCCATAAATAATAAATAACCAGTAAATAATTTTAATAAATAAAATGATAATAACAATGAAAAGATTTTATAATTTTAAAAATAATTTCAACAAACAAACAGCATACAGCGCTTTGAATCTAACAATTGTACAATAGAAATTAAAGAATCACCGGACTGACGCCAGGTTAAAAAAAATAGACTCAAATCCTTAGTCTCAAAATTTTTGTTAATTATCAGTCGTGGAACCTGAACAAAATTTTAACAAGATTAAAGAATGAGCTGAAGTACAAGCATGTGTTGAATTCTGATGAAGAATAAAATATTTCGAAATACATTCGTTAAAAAATTTACTGGAAAAGACATTTGAACTTGAAATGCACTTCACAGATTGAAAATCAGCGTCTTCATTCATAAAACTGCATGCAACGAATTGTGAATCGGTGACAAAAAATAAATAAATAAACGTATGTGTTTCATTTACATTAGGTCTCAAAATTTATTAAAACAAAATATATTAATGTATTAAAAATTCTTGCTGTAAATTTCAAATCTAGTATCAGATCGCATCATTTCGATACAGGTTCAACAGCCGTATTTATCTCCGCCGCACTTTCTTCTATGTCTTCATAGCATGATATAGAAGGTCTTAGAACTGTACGAGAATTGCTTCTCATGAATAAGTAATTCAATATTTACTTTTATTACTTTCTCGTATACGAAGTAAACAAAGAGAAAGTATTGTAATCGTCAAAAAATTCGAACTCGAGATTTTGACGGATCTCCACGTTTTAGACCTCCCTGAGTCCGAAAAACACAATTTTGGAATTATGTCTGTCTGTCGAAAACTATTAGAGCTACGGGAATGAAATTTCTTATGTTGTCTTTAAACATAATTTGTAGGTTTCTATCAAATTTTGGACAAAATCCGTCAACGGAAAGTCTGTCTGTCTGTCTGTCCGAAGTCATGTGAGCACTATAACTCAAAAACTTGAATAGCTAGATGGATAAAATTTGGTACACAGTTTTATCGTCATGAATGTAGGTCGGTATAAAATTTTGGGCCAAATCCGTCAACGGGTTGACTGTCTGTCGGTCTGTATAATCGCATACTTGTATATCATAAGCCCTTAGGCTTAGATAAATAAAACTTGATATCGCGGATGCTAACATTAATTATAGATCTGTGCCCAATTTTCATCTCAATCGGTTGAAAAACCGGTGTTCAAATTGCATATTTAGTTCAAAATGCACATTACGACTGTGTGTTGGCGAGCGTTTCGCTTATTTTTAGTTGCGTTTTCGAAAAAGTATCGAAGAAGACCGTTGGTTTATAAGCTTTTTGCTATACAAAGAGACTCGGCTTCTTACTTAACGTTTATATGGAATTATGAAACAAATTCTTTTATAGTTAAACGTGACCAATTGAAATCTTGATTTTGAATCTCCTAATAATGTCGCCAAAGGCCCATGTTCTACCTGCCCAAGGGGTGTAGAGGGCCCTAAAGCCGCTCCGGCTCTGCCTTTTCCGCCCGAAAAATAAATAAGAATAAAAATTGTGAAAACGTTCTTAAAACAGCGCGATTATTGTCACCCAGGTTAGAGCGTTCCGGCACTGTTTTTAGAGCGTCCCAGCACTGCTTATTTTGCGTCCACACCACTCTACCTGTCCCAACCTAACTGTGCCACTGAAGATATGGTTGTTGCAAAAGCACTGAAGTATCAAGTTGCAAAAACAGACCACAACGACGATATAGTTGTTAACGCTAGGCTCAATGGACGATACAACATCACATAATAACCGTTTTTTAAATTACTTAAAAAAATATAGGTAGTAAATATTTAAAAAAATACTAAAATTGAATCTACAAATAACCGTTATTTCACATTCTCAAATATGAATTTCCATTTTGTAAGCATTTCTTAAACACAAGATTCTCTATAGCGTTCATTTAAGGCGATATTGTGGAGATTTGGTCTCTTTTCGAAGCCCTTTGCCGTTGGAATTTTCATTTGGCCTTAAATTCATTTTTGGCCTTTTTTGGCTTTATTTTTGCTTAAGACTTTTAGAAAAATTTTTAATAAATAATTTTACGATTTTTTTAAAATAAACTATTGATATGACAATTTTCAAAAGGCTCACAATGAGCTGTCAAACGAAGTAGTTCCAGAATAAGAAAGGTTTCTGTGACCTTACTTCAGAATGTATTAGTCAGAATGCCTCTAGCGGTAGCTATGTTTGTCTTCGCAAAGCCTATAAGAACCACTTTCTCTGTTTTTATTCGTTTCTTTTCATGATCGAATTCATAAACAAAAACTTCCACACAAAAGGGTAGGATATTCTTTTTCTTTTTAAAAAGAGAGAGATAGAGGATGGAAAGAGGACATCACATTACAGATCTTTTTAAGGGGAAATACGACAAAATGATGAGCAAAGAAATCTGGAAGACAAACTATTTGCATTTATATTCCAAGCCATAATTCCCAAAACGTAGT
>BGPR01001378.1:200247-228310 GCA_013235015.1 Araneus ventricosus
AATTCAAATTAAAAGTTCGTGTGGTTTAATATAAACATTCGTACAATTCAAATTAAAAGTTCGTGTGGTTTAATAAAAACATTCGTATAATTCAAATTAAAAGTTCGTGTGGTTTAATATAAACATTCGTATAATTCAAATTAAAAGTTCGTGTGGTTTAATAGAAACATTCGTATAATTCAAATTAAAAGTTCGTGTGGTTTAATATAAATATTCGTATAATTCAAATTAAAAGTTCGTGTGGTTTAAGGCATACAGCAACACCGGCTGTTCTCTTCGCAAACATAGCATGACTATTTTAAAAATAGGAATCATGAATTCTATTACACATTTTTGGTAAGCTTATGAGTTGCTGATACCCAAACGGTAAGTTAGAGATCCTATTTTATAAATTTAAGTAAACTTGACAGGTGATATAGCCATAGAAATTAAGGCTGGCTATCTCTGTTTATGCTCACGAATTTTCTCGAAATATGATTTGGTGTAACTATTTTTACGTGACTTACTGATTTTAATTCTTCTTATGGGGATCATGGCGATGTAAATATTAATTTGTTCGACGATTTGAATGATGGTGTTTTTTTTATTTGTATTAAAAAAGCCATTATAATATCATTTCAAGAAATTCATCTATGTTATAAAAAATATAAACTGGATGGACGACAATGTTTTTAAAATGTATTAAAAACTATTTCGGCGAGTAAAAGCAATTTTGAGTTGTTTTAAAAATCCACGTTTTTAAAATTGACTTTGTTGATAAAGGAATATTTTATCAAATGAAGGGGGGGGGACTCCACAGAATTGAAAAACTACCTAATAGAGGTTCGAATTTAAATGTATTATGTCAATTTATTGTTTACAAACAACGCAGGAAATTTTATAAACACTAAAATTGATAACATTTCAGGAAGTTTTAAAACTGGACCTCATGACTTAGAAAACAATCAGCCTTCCTATCGACACCTGGAACCAGTAATCAGAAGAGTGATAATACAGATTGGCCGATAACGAATGATATGATAACAAGGGGAAATAAACGTGAAAATAACTGTCGAAAATTTGAATTGAATGACTGAACAAATTGTTTAAGTTCTTCTACTGTTCTGAGTGAAATGAATCAAAAATAGTTGTAGATGGGAGGGTGACAAAACAAGTGAATTTCTTAACTGCTTGAACACCTGTTCAGTGGGGGCGAGACCCCCCCACTTTTTGAGGAAAAAAATTAAATTTTTATTTCATTTTAGCTGACTAAAACTGGGAATTAAAAAAAAACAGTAGTCTCCGGGAAACATAGCTAATTTTGTAATTAAATTTTTAAATTTTGTTGACTCCGTATCAAAACTAAATTTTTGTCTACTCCCTAAAACTAAATTTTTGTCTACTCCCTGAAACTAAATTTTTGTCTACTCCCTAAAGCTAAATTTTTGTCTACTCTCTAAAACTAAATTTTCGTCTACTCCCTATACTCTGGGGTACTTTTAGGTGTCTATACAATTTTTGTTTCCACACCTGTTATCAATAATTATCACTTTCTTTAAATATTTTCTTGTTATTTCAGGTTTCCTCTCATAGAAGACTGACTACAACAGTAACGTGATTTGAGACCTCACATCATGTATCAGAGTACGGATAAACTTGTCTCTAATGAGCAAGGGGTAAGAGGTTTCCATGACCTAAAAATTCAATAACGACACAAAAATTAACATTTGCTTCGGTTATTTTTGATTAACGAAAGTGAAGCATTTGCTGAAAATAAATAACTATGTCAAGAAACCGTATTAAGTTAGAAATTAAAGCAAATGAATGCAGTCTATTATTCTCTTGCTGTTTTAATTTTTATAAAACATATTCACAGTGCTGTTCGTTTCCGTGGTCATTCGCTTTATCCTTATGTTTTACCTTTTTTCTGACTGACAGGAACATAAATAAATGACAATTTATTTACCTTTGCCCTTTTAACTTATTCTACATGTAGTAATTCACCTCACTGGAATCTCAAGAAGAAAATTTCTGATCAATAAAAAGAGTTAATGCAGAAAAGCTAAAAAAGTTAAATTATGAATTTTGACTTCTCCCTTTTTTTCTCCACTTTCATGTTTGAAATAAAAAAGTGTTGAAATTTAATGAGTAACATTTATGACACATTAAATAATATTAATTCATTTAAGAAAAACTAGTTTCTTTTCGAAACAAAACAAAACAAAAACTGACAGAAATTTTGTAACTGTTTTTTCCGGGAGATTATTAGTTGCCACTTTTTTTTGCTGAGAAACTGTTATTTTTAACAAGTGAACATTTTTGTTACCCTTCCTAGTTATCATCGGCTTTTATGTTCATTATTTGAATGAGAAATACCGGCTTTAATTCCGAAGGGATTGTCGCCGTTAACAATCCATGTTGTCTTGCAAATAATAAAATGTAAACCCTTTCTCATAAATTTCCATCTATTTTTATGCATTCAAAACGTTTCGAACAGCCTTTTATGAACAAAACTAAGTTTCAGTGAGTTATTTTTTTAGAATCTAATGCGAGGCTATTAAATTTCTTTAGTTAATCAGCAAACAATTCTTAAAAATTGCGAATTTCTTTTCTTATCATTTTTCGGTATTTATGATGCAAAATGTATCATATCATCGCTTAACAAGCAACACCACCCATCTCAATTTTTTGAAATTGTTATGGGTGGTGTTGCTTGTTAAGCGAGATATTGAGAGTAAGTGATAATGAGATAACCGAGTTTTATGCGTTATCGATTTTAATGAAACTTTTATTAGAAAAAAATACATATATGAAAGCTATTCGTGGTTGTAGTCAATTAAAAGTCCAGTTATAGTCTAATTTTCCTTTATTATGGGAGAGTGACGGAATATACGTACATTTTGGTTTAAGTTTCAAGTAAACAGCGAACAGAAAATCCCTGCATTTCCTCAGTTAGGGATTTAACATGTAGAGACGTGATCAAAGTGAAGGGAATAATAGCTATTTTTAGTAAATTACGTAAGTGTTTTAAGGAAAAACATGGCGGCAATATGTCGCCGATTTCGTGATTTGTGTAGGCGCGTGGAAGTGATTAGAATATTCTTTTAGTAATAAATATGCCAAAACGCGAGATTTAATATACCTGCAGACCGGGAAATAAAATGAAACTGGAGTTTAAGAAAAGCGATTTTGGAATACATTAATATAGTACTAAGATTTTAAAATACAGGGTGTTCATTAATTATTGTCGGGGTTTCCGTACCTCATAACTTTCGAATAAAAAATATTACGCAAAAACCGATTTCGTATTCGTAAATTACAACTCAAAGAATTTTATTAATGATATTAAAAAGATTAATGAATTTGCACATGGCTGCCCTTCGTGGCTCGTAACACATCGAGACGAAATTCGATTTCCCTCCAAGTGTTCTCCAGCATTTGTGGGGTAACATTTTGGATCGCAGTAACAATTCTGCGCTTCAGTTCATCAAGGGAGGGCACAGGGGTCTTGTACACAATGTTCTTGACAATCTCTTCTCGTTGATTTTCGTGGACTGCGAGTAAACGTTTCTTGGATGCGATCAACATTTTCCTGCGAAGTGCTCGGTCTTCCCGCTCCCTTTCGGTGTAGAACGCTACCAGTTTCCTGAAATTGTGTTAACCAGCGTCTGATAGAATTATCCGAAGGAGGATCTTTCTTGTACTTGATCCTGAAGCGACGTTGAGTAGTTATGACTGATTTAGTTTCGAAAAACCACAATACACACATTTCTTTTCTTGCACGGTCGCCATTTTTATTTATGACGTCATAATTACTCAGACTGCAAATGCGCTAAGATCGCATTGTTGCCACGTAAAATTTTTTGAGTTGTAATTTACGAATACGTAATCGGTTTTGTTTAATATTTTTTATTCGAAAGTTATGAGGTACGGAAACCCCGACAATAATTAATGAACACCCTGTATATAACATTAGAATTTAAAGTAAAATTAAGTGAGATTATTACATATATAAAATTTTGTTGCTTTTTAGGTTTCCCGACAGGGATACCAAAGTGTTGAAGGAGGAGGCTCAGTTGGAGGACATGAATCGAACAGTAAATAATATGATTATTTTAAACCTTGTGAAATCCCAATAAATTGACCATTTTTGGGAAAAATATCATTTGGGAGATTCATTCTGGTCTTTTATCTTTATTTTTCAAATCTTCAAATGTTTAAATATCTCATTAAGAAATAATCTTTATAGATCACGATTTAAAAAGTAGTGTAAAATACGATCATCACATAGAGTCATTTTGAAAAAAAGACAATTCGCATGAAAACGTATTATATGTTTCCATATATTAAATTTTGATTCAAACAAGAAAATTATGAAGGAAAATATTTTTGAACGATTAATAACTGGTAAATGTGCGCAGTTTTATAATGCAATGCTAACTAAACAACTAACTTAAATTCGGTTTTTCAATTAATCGTTAAAATTTAATCTGGTTTCAGTTGCTCGAGTTGAATCGATTTAAATGTGAAAAGAAAGACTCTTGAAGTTGATGATGTCACTACAATATTATAGATAGCGTCAATTGATTTAGATTTAATTATTCAGAATAATTTTTGATTAATTTTTTTATAATAGGTAATTTTTTTTAAATTTTCGGAAGAAAAAGGTATGTAAATTTTTTGCCCTTATTTCCAAGTTGGAATTAAACTTGTATTTCAGGAAAATGATTCAATCGGAAATTTAAAAATAATTAAGATGGAAATTAAAAATAAATTTACTATATGAAGCCATTCTTTTTGTTTTCAGTCAGCGAAACACCTCCAACCTTTTTAGCGCAAGTTAAAAAAGCCAAGGAAGAAAGCATAGGATGTTGCAACTTCTGCTTAGCATTTTTTGCCTTGCTGATTGGTTCGAGTAAGTTCTAAGCATCTAAAAATTTTATTCCTTCATTATTAATCTTTAATTGATACTCATTAGTTAATGAGCATCAATTCAGGAACAGAGACAATAATATCTGGGTTTTCCCAAATTAAAATTTGTTGATTCTGTATGGATAGCTAGGTAAAAAATGTTTATCTTTTTTTCCAACTAAAAGTTCCACTTCATAAGTACATCTGTACAAACATTCATCACATTCGTTCATGCAATTTAAAAGGAATAATTTTAACTGCACTAAACTATTCCTTAACTGTGAATACCATTCTTAATAGCTCTATCTAGTAATTCTGAAACGGCTGTATTCTTAACTTCTTAATGCAATGTCAACTGCAATGGGTTCAGGTTTTTTAAACTGCTTTTTTAAAAAGAGAAATAATTAAGAAAAAATTGAGAAAACGTCCTTAAAACAATGCGATTTTTGTCACCCAGGTTACAGCATCCCGGCACTGCTTTCAGAGCATCCCGGCACTACTTATTTTACGACTACGCCACTGAATAGGTTACAATAACCAAACATCGTACACAAATCGATGTAAAATTGCCGCCACAAATTTGAGCAGCTTTGCTCTCCTGAAATTATTTAATGGAGTATTTAACTTTTAAATGATTTAAAATTAATGAAACGATCTTAAGGTAATTAAAAAAGTTTTGCTTGTTTTTTGAAAAAGAATAAACACTTCTATCGTTTGGTTATTTAATATTTTAAATAATACTTCTTCTAAGTTAAGGTAATTAACATTGAATAAAATTTAAAAAATCCTTGTTTTTTGATGTTTTCTTTTAGAAAGTGGTATGTATTTGTTTAAAAATTTTTTTTTGATAGAATACAATAGGTCAAAAGATAACTGTGTTGCGCTATTTTGTGTATGATACACTGACATGATGATAATTTATGCAGACTTTTCAGAAAGTTCTATGTATTAATGATTTTTCGAACACTCTAATTTTCATAAATTAACTATACATTTAATCTGATTTTAAATAAGAATACCAAAGCGCAATTTACGATAGGATTTTTGGAAAATTTAACATGATTTTACGATAATACTGAAAGATTTGTTGTAGAAAAATTATGCCTTAATTTTATTCAATTATTTTATCTCAAAAATTTTATTACGAACTTCTTACTCATTTATTTGACTCGAAAAATTTATACTTCGTTCTTTTTCTTGTCAAAACTTTCCATTTTAGATTTAGAATTTTTTGAATATCCACTTTTATTGGAGTTTTTTAGATCTTAGGAACTGATAAGATAATATAATCATTTTGATTTTTTAAAATAATTCTTGAGTTATTTAGTGTTGATCAATACATTTAACAACAATCTTTTATTTTCGCTTATTATTTACATTTAAATTCGTTAGAGCTCTTCATTAGGACTTATTTTTGGTAATTAATATTTTTGGTAATTAATCCATACCTAAAACATTTAAGAATTTTTACTAAAATTATTATTAAAGTCTTAAAACGTTTTTGATAAATTCCTTATTTCAGTAAACTGTAACGTTTAAGTCTGACAAATTTGCAAACACTATTATCCATTTTTAAAATAATAAATTATTTATTAGTTTTGGATGTTCATTTTTTGGATCAATTATTGAATGAATTTTAAAACATATTTTCTTTTCTTTTCAGTTGTTTGGACAATCGTTTTGATAATTATTGTTACTGTCCCCATCGTTATGATTGTCATTGGTAAAGTAGCTTTTCTTTCATTACATGCAAAAAAGCAATTATTAATAAATGCTCGATTACTTTTTATATTCTTTCTCAAATAGTTTTAAATAATTATTTATTAATTGTTCTTTAGAACTTACATTACTTAAACTTATAATTTATTTCGAATATGAAGAGTCATTAGTACTCCCATAAAATCAGTAAGATTAACTTTTTTCAACAAAGTATAAGAATAGTATTTATGCAATCTTATATCGAAAATCGTGATGGTTTGGCGGCAGCCTCGGCATCGAAGGTTTCAGGCACTATTCTACCGAATTTCGGTTATGTATGTGTTTCTGGTACATTTTAATTCCGTCATCGGAGGTCTTGCACAGAATCTTCTCATTTTGTGTGGTATGGAAGATTGGGAAATCGAATCCCGGATCAAGACGAGGGAAAATGCATTTCATTTGACAGATTTGGTAACATTCTGTTGGAAGCATATGATATTTTGTCTTTTTTTTAATTAAAAATTATTTCCGTTGTTTTATTCAAGGTGCTGAGTATTTCAATGATTGTCCTGTACAGAAAATGATCCCAATCAGTCTCATAGTTGCTGGTTCTGTCGCACTACTCAGCAACATCGTCAACTTCTGGGACAGATTCAAGAAATTTTCTGAAACTGGCCTGCCGAAAACACATACTGTAATAGGATGGATCAACATCTTTCTGAATCTTTTCCTTGTGGCTTGGTTTGTTGCAAGTAAGTAACTTTCAGACGCATAGCATTCTGAATCTACAGAAATCACGAATGTAAAATAAGTTGTATTTAAGATAAAAAAATTATAAATTTACAACATTAGTTATCTGAAATCAAACTGCGTTAACTATAGATACTTTCCTGATTGTTTTCTAGATGTGAAGTTTGAATTCTATATTTTGGTTTCTAGCTCTTTGTTATGCCTAATACTTTCTTACTTTAAGATAGATATAATTTGTGAAAATTATCTGCTCCAAGTGTCAATTTAATGATGATCACTGTATACGAATCCGTAGAACATTTATTGAGTGGTTTAAAAGTTATGGTATTGGCCTCGTCCATCCAAAGTCAAGGTTCGATTCGCTGCCAAAGTCGAAGTAATCTTTCGATACCAAATATCGTCTGCATCTATGTCGTATGATTACGGATTATTTTTAAAGATTCGTGGAACATTTTTAAAGTTTTTGATGTTCCTGGCAAAATTAAAATCGCGATGGAGTTTTATCATCGTGAGAGGGTTAATTCCACTCTCGGTTTAAGATGATGACAAATGAATGGCTGTCATATTCCTAAAAAAGAACCTCGTCCTGCTAATGATTTAAAAATTTGGTTATTTAAACAGTGTGGCGGACATGAAGTGGAAGAGACATCTGAAGACCTCCTTAACTGTCTAGCAAATAATGGAGAAGGGTGCAAATTGCCTCTTCATTCGAGAGATTTCCCGTCAAATTTGACGTGTTTAAATAGATACATATGCCAGATAAATGGTTAGCAATGATTGAAAACAAATAAAATAAACATATGTTTTATGACAAGAAATATTTTTTTTATTTACATATTATTTACATTTCTTATAAAGCACTTCCCCGCTTGTCAAACGCTGCCAAAAAATATTAATAATTAATAATCAGATGCATCGCAATAAATAATCAGATGCATCGTGGCGTCCAAACTATATCACGCGCATGATATACCACAAACGCGATTTACTGCTTTCTATTAAAAAACGGAAATCAATTTGAAATATATGAGTAATAGAATTTAAAATTTCTCGGGAATTATTGATCATAGCGAGATAAATTCTATATCAATCGTTAGCAAATTTTATTTCACTATTTTAGAGCTACTGAATCTGAAATTAGAACGATAATTACTTTTTTAAATTTAAAATTACTGAAATTTAGGCGCTCTAACAATGAAATAATGCTGTTTAACGTCTCGCAGTGCTATGGCGCGAATTTTATTGTTGGTGACGTCAGAGCGTTACGGGATCCGTGAGAGACGGATCTGGGCTATTATATTAGTAATCTCTTCGTGCTCTGCTTATGCTAAATAGACAATAAATTTCATTAATACTAAAAATATAATAAATTTACCTCTTTTTCTGTTGTAATATATTTTATTATCTTGCTATTTAATATATTCAGTCATTTCTTTTGTCTTTAACAGCTTGTTACTGGGTGTACAGTGCTGATGTTCAGTTCAAGGAGGAGAGTTCTACTAGTTACTGCAACCCCCATCTCTATGGCTTTGCCTACTGGATGCTTAATTTCATCTTTATTTTCTTCGGAGCTATGATAATTGTGTCTGCCTTGATGATGTGCTTTGCCCTCATGTGCTGGTGAAAGGGATAATGCAAAATTTTAAAGAAAATTTGTAAATTATCATAAAAAACATTTATATTTCATTTGTAGCAAAATGATGTTGTGCAATTGAAACGCCATCGTTAAATAAATCTCATTATATGTTCTTATGTTATTCAGAATAAGTACATTTATTATTTATTTATATATATTTTAACATTAATTTTTTTCATGAATGTGTGTGTATTTGTAAGTTGTATTGTTGCTTAAACTCGTAACATTTGCTATGTTGCGAGTTTTTAAATAAAGATTTTTGCATATTTTGAAAAATGATTGATTTCATTTGCGTGTGGGAATTTTATTCATATGACACTTCATTTTGCAGCCTAAATTATTTCATTTGAAGATTCTGATTCATTTAATTTAAATTATAATATAATTATTCAGACTCAGTTGTATCACCATACTTACCCATTAACAGATACAAAGCAGATATTTTTTTGCATTTGTTGTGGGATTTAGATTTGATGAAAGGAGTACCTTGTATGGCTAACAGATTGTTACTTTCTTGCATTGGAATCACAGCCTTATCATGCAGAAAATAATTCAGTAAAATTTAGATATGCTCACATTTCATCTATTTAAGATACAAGAAAACTTAACTGTATGATTGGAGAAAACTCACACGTCAATAATTGTTTGGAATGAGCAATTAGTGTTTATAATCATTATTGATATTGTTTTTTTATAAATAGATCATTAGGATTTGCATTACCACCGAATTTGTTATTTTCTGAAATTTCAGACTTAAAAGTTTGCAATTATTTTTATCATATCAAAAGCAAACATGACATTTTTCAAATATTATCAAGACATTTTTACTTTCTCGTGTACGAAGTATACAAAGAAAGTATTGTAATCGTCAAAAAATTCGAACTCGAGATTTTGATGAATCTCCACGTTTTATACCTCCCTGTTCCGAAAAACATAATTTTGGAATTATGTCTGTCTGTCTGTGTGTGTGTCTGTGAACACGATAACTCAAAAATGGTTAAAGCTAGAAGGACGAAATTTGGTATATGGGCTTTACTCAAAATTATATTTATATCAAATTTTGGACGAAATCTGTCCGCGGGAAGTCTGACTG
The DNA here is from genome assembly GCA_013235015.1 of Araneus ventricosus. NCBI lineage: Eukaryota > Metazoa > Arthropoda > Arachnida > Araneae > Araneidae > Araneus > Araneus ventricosus. The sequence continues at coordinate 210,315 of BGPR01001378.1, forward strand.
GTTGTCTGTCCGTGTTCATGTGAACACGATAACTCAAAAACTTAAATAGCTAGATGGATAAAATTTGGTACACAGTTTTATCATCAGGAATGTAGGCCCATATCAAATTTTGGACCAAATCCGTCAACGCGTTAACTGTCTGTCGGTCTGTATAATTGCATGCTTGTGAACACGGTAACTCCCAAACGCAACGATTATATAAATGAAATTTGGTATGTGGTCTTCTAACCCTAATTGTAGATCTGGGTCCAGTTTTCATTTTAATCGGTTAAAAAAACGCGTTCAAATTGCATATTCGATTTTCTTTATCTTACGAAACCATATTGCGTATTGGCGAGCGCTTGTCCCTACTCGTGACCTTCATTTCGCCTTTGGCGCGCGCCGAGGAAAACTCGTGGATAGTCGTGGCATTATGGATTATAGAAGGTTCCCAATTTTTATCCGCTCGGGGGGTGGTGAGGAGAAATGACACCTTTTTGGGAAGTATAGGAGAAAGTTTAGAGGATGCTACTCCAGCTGATTCATTTTACATTCAATCTTTAAAACACTTATTTAATTTTTTCATAAATCTAATAGATACATAGGCTATAGAGGAAAAATATATTGATCATACCTACTCTGTTGATGCCCAGTGTGGAAGCCAAAAATCTGTTTACCTTTCAAAAAATTTCAAATTTCTAATATATTTATTGGAAATAACAAAATAAGACAAAATAGTGCTTAAATCATAAACAGAATATTTTTTGTTATAATAAATGTCTAAACAAAAACAGAAAAAAAAACATTTCTCAGTGTTACACCTAGAGCCGGATTAAGCTCTGTGGGGATGGACAATACAAGTTTCAGGACTCCTCCACCCTTCCCAAACCAGACAATTTTATCGATTGTAATTTAATATCTATAGGTATAAGCAGATTTAAAGTAATAAATATTACGACAAACTGAAATAACAAAATATTTAATTGCGCATCGCCGACAAGAGAGTTGGTTCCTGTCCGTCGCCTATCATATTTTTAAAATTTGAATTTAAAAGTAATTTTAAACAGAATGCTAAAAAAAAATCACAAATTTTTTAACGTATTCTGAATGCTCAAATACGAAGTTTGTTAGGGTTGGTGACTTGCGAGTCAGTCAGACAACTGCAGAAGAAACTGGACCGCACTGATCCGCAAGACAATTTGAAAACACGAAGAAATCCTAGAAACAATGTTCTGAAATTTAAATGATACTTGATTTTAATTCGAATTGGCTCGAGTACATAGCTGTATAGATTAAATGTAAGCACAAAATTAGATTACCTGAAAATATAGCAAAAATAAAAAAATATAAAAAAATATCGAGGCCTTAGGTCCCTCCCTCCTCCTCCCTAAGTTGTGAGGCCCCTGGGTAGTTGCCTACTTTACCTTCTGATAATCCGGTTCTAGCTCCACCTACAAAATGAAATGAATTCAACATTTTTGAAAATTTCTAGCGAAGAAAATTTTGACTTTCAAGAGTTGCTAATTTAATACATGAATTTATCCATCTATCACTGTCAATTGAATCAATTAAAAATAGAAATAATCGGAAATGATGGTAAAAATGGCTGTACGATCTATTTTAGACTTGAACAAAAATCAGGCAGTAAAAACAATCTAACAAAAGCAAATTAACCCCTTAATGCACTGAATCGTGTTAACTTGGGCTCTAGCCATATAGTTAACTTAAATCGGTGCTTTAAGCGGTTAAAGAAAGTGGTCTAAAGTACCAATTATAAATTATTTTCAGAAGCTGATTCATATTCTGAATTATCACTGATTACAAGTTGTTTTGTTTATGTTCTTTCTAGATATTAATATTGAAAGCAGGCCAAGTGCTATCGCATCCCGGTATCGTATTCTGACCGAATCTTGAAGACCGTATCGCAAGACAAATAAAATTCCACCGAGAAAAGCCATAAAAATGCATTAAATCCAGAAAGAAAGCTGATAAATAATATTCCACTGATAAACAATCAGTAGAATTATTTCTTTAAATCCAGTCATCCTCAGTTTTATACGGATTCAGAGATTTTTATTATAAGGATTCAGAATGAGCTATATGATACCTGAATTCTATGAGTCTATTATATTTTATTATGTGGATTCAGACAATTTTGAACAAAATGGTGTAAAAAAATTACAAAACTTTTTAATGCATTCTGAATACTGAAATACCAAGTTTGGGATCCATTGGCGTTGAAGCGAATTGTTCTCGTTCCTGTCGGAATTCGTTATTCAATTATAGTATAGGTAATACAGGATTCTTTCAGAACATAATAGGATGAATGTTATGGGTATCTTATTACTATAAAATTAAAATTTTTAAAGTAGAAGAGAAATGGAATTAGTGATTAATACAAAGTCGTAAATAGATCACTGAATTGTTTACACAGGATGTTGATGACATATAATGAAACGCTAACTTTTAACAGGAACTTTTCAAGAAATCCTCCTAAAGATGATGGCCGTAAATTGTCTTTTATTTATTACATTCAGGATTAGCCTTTTCTTTTTTAAATGTAAATAAAGAATTTACTTAATCATTTTCGATTCATTTAAATTTTCAATTTTATTGCAATTACTTCTAAAAATATCATTCGTTACTGTTTTATTATTACAATCAAACATACTTTGCCTAAAAAAACACCTGTCAGATTTTTATTCTTTATTAAATTGACTACGGAGGGCTTTGTCCTCCTATTCTTCTATGGCACCCCGACCCACCCTCGGGGCAATTGCGGCTTTACTGTATTTGGATTCGGTAGTTTCTCCTAGTCCGCCTCCTGTTAAATAAATGCATCAACGTAATAAAAATTAAGAATAACATTAGAAACTACATTTTTGGCGCTGTAATGCAATCAGATGTAAATCTTTTTATAATTTGCAAATTTAAGTTTATAATTTTAAAAAGCAATAAAATTTAAAATTCCAGTAACACAACTTTCAAGATGGATAAGTAAAATGAAAATAATTGTATCGATCTTATATGTGTAGGATTTAAAATAAGCCGTGTCTTTTAAATAAAGTTCCTAAATTAGGCTTTTTATATGGAATTTAGATTTCGAAATTCGATCACAATAAAACTATAATGATTATGATTGAGAGATAGATAGACGAGACAAATTCATTTTACGATATAATATTATTTTTATAAAATATAAATTTAGTAAGAAACTAAACTGCATTTTTTTGTTGCCATTATGAGAAAATTATTAGTGTTAAAGTAAATTCCATGTGTAATATAAGACGAAGCATAGGAAATTTGGCCTTGTTTAGAAACAAATGTTATTATAAAAAATATGGTACTTACGTATTAACGCCACCGAGGCTACAGATTGGCGGTAATGCGCCAATAAAGAGCAATCTTGTTTACAAAAACCGCCAAATTGGCGGCACTTAAAAACCGCCAAATTGGCGTGAATACGTAAGTACAAAAACCGCCAAATTGGCGGCACTTAAAAACCGCCAAATCTGTAGCTGCGGTGGCGTTGGCGGCACTTAAAAACCGCCAAATTGGCGTTAATACGTAAGTACAAAAACCGCCAAATTGGCGCCACTTAAAAACCGCCAAATTTGTGGCACTTAAAAACCGCCAAATTTGTGGCACTTAACAACCGCCAAATCTGTAGCTTCGGTGGCGTTAATACGCAAGTACCAAAAATATTACATATATTGTTCGACATCAGACTTCTTAGTGTTGCTTATCTAATCAATAAAATTTTTATATGACAATTCGGGAAAACTTGCGCAACCTTATCTCGAACGATATCAGTTTAACAATCTAAACAGATTGTGTTTTTTAGGGAATGATGCTCACGTTAAAAGACAGACAATTGAACTTCTGGTTCCAAAATTATTAGTGTCATGTGTCTGCTTTCAGTTATCACCTGGAATAACAAAAAGCGATTTCCAGAGACGGAAGACGTTAAATGTGTGTTTTGATTAAAGCTTTTTGGATTAAAGCTGTTTTACTTGCAGGTAACATTTTTAATTAAATGTATATGTGTTTAATGAATGTTATTATGTAGACACTCCATCATCATAATGCGATTTCTAAACAAAGTTTGTAGAAGATGAAATGTTTATTAGTTTAAAACCGACAATGATTATTAATTATTCTAGGAAACGCTTAATTGTTGTTACTATGCAAACAATAAAACTCGTCAGCAGACATTAAATAATATGAAAATTCATTATTAACTTTTTAAATTTGTATTTCGATAAATCTTTTCCCTTACGTTAGGCGATTCATTAGTTCAGCGATTCTTTTAACAATTTAGTCTTTGGAACCCCACTTTCTATACAAGATTAAATCTCATCGCTTTTCTGCTACTTATGTTGAATTTTCCTCGCTTCTAATTCATTTTAGAATTTTAAATAATGATTATGTAAATACCTTTTGTATTACTTATGTGTATATAGTTATATTTAAGACAGAAATTTTACCTTTGTTTTAACATCGCGTATCTTTCCCCTAAAAATTCGTTAGCAGAGCCGATTAATAAAACTATATGAATTAATTTGACTTCTTTGCAAATACGTTTTATCCATTTGATGACATAACAGATCTTCTACATTGATTATCACCTCAAATGGGGTATTACAGAATATTTGGAAAATTCATTGTAAAGCTTGTCTTCCTAATTCGAAATCTTCTTCCTCATTTCATTTTCCAATCATTAACCAACAATGACATATGGGGAAACCAATATCATTTTTTCGTGTTTTTAAAAAATTAAAATCAGAGCATATATGCATGACAAAGGAAATAACAGTCGTCCATTGTTTGTTATAATATGTTAAATGTGTATAATATGTTTAATGTAAGAATATAATGTGTTATAACGTATTTAATCCAGTCTTCTCTGAAAATCAATAAACCAAAAAAATAGTTAGGTTCTAAAAGGCTAAGCGTACTGTGCTTCTGAGACTTATGTGTTTCTTGACGCAAAAATAAGAAAATATATCTAATTCATTAACAGCAAAGTCTTTAACATGTAGCGTTAGAGAGAGAGGAGTAAAATTACAGGTGCCTGTTCCTACAAAAAAAGGGTCAGAAACTACATACAGAGAGTCCCAAAACATGTATATTCAATTAGAGTAAATGACGAAGAATTAATATCACACACATAAAAATTTCATAATTTAAACCAGCTAATGGAATATAGAATCTAGTATTTTTTTCAGAAGTCGAAATATTCGTCATCATTTTCCAGGTAATACTGATAGCTTAGATGTAAGAGTTCCAAACACAGCTAAGAATATCAGTTGGTATTTCAGCGCAATCTCTTTCTGATTTTGAGCTCTGAATACTACGTTTCAGTTGCTCCTATAAAGAAATCCATCTGGAGCGAGATCTGATGAGCATGGTAGGAACTCAATGACACCCCCAAGTGAGATCTGATGAGCATAGTAGGAACTCAATGACACCACCAAGTGAGATCTGATGAGCACAGTAGGAACTCAATGACACCACCAAGTGAGATCTGATGAGCATAGTAGGAACTCAATGACACCCCCAAGTGAGATATGATGAGCATGGTAGGAACTCAATGCCCCCCTTCAATTATGTGTTCACCAGAATTCATCAAGATTGACCTTCAAATAGTTTATAACTTAAATTAATTTATATATTTATTTCGATGATTATTAATGTATTAATTCATTTGAATTATGAAATTTCGATGTAGCTTAGTTGTTCAAGTAACAGCCATTGAAGATGTGTACACATTTGGGACCATCCTGCGCGTAAAAGTTTTCGATTTACAATCAATTAATGTTTGATCTATAAGTATATTCGGAAGTCTTAAAGTTTTTTGGCAAAGAGGAATTGTTACAATAATTATCTTAAACAGAAAGGGTCGTTAATAAGAAAACTTACGGACCTTCTGGTGTTTCAACAAAGCCTAATAGTAAATTGGTCTGTTTTTCTAAAAATATAATTTAACTTTCTTTCACAACAAGTGAAGAAACTATTTTAAAAGTGTAACATTTGATTGCAATAAACTTTTGAGATTATAATGAATAATTTACGAATAGTTCTAATCAAAATTTCCCTATTATAATTAGATTTGAATAATTCTTTATGATCTTATATAATTTCTAAAAATGAAATCTAATTTTTGTATTATAAATGGTTAAGAATATAAAAAGAAAAATAAACTAAAGTAGAAATCTGGCCATAGTTCTAATCAAAATAACCAAAAATAATTAAGTTTTATCAATTCTTTTCAAAGGTATATGATTCTAAAATTTAAGACAAAACTTCTGTGCATATTTCTTAATCTTATAGAAGGGTTAATTTTAATTAAATTACACAATAAATATAAGTTAAGAAGCAAAATTTGACCATTTTAGAATGAAATATTTTTGATCGTCCAGTTGAAAAAAAGTATAGATATTTGATTCATTTTCAGATTGATGCGAGAGGAAACTTGCAAAATCGGAGAATACGGTAGCAAAAATTAATTGATTAAGTATCTAAAGTGCACAAAAGTAATAAACGCATTTCAAGAGCAATTTTATTATTTATAAAAGAGCCATCAAATGTAATTTAATTACCTCAAAATAGCTTATTAGACGAAAACTTATTGACAATAGGCCAAACATGAGAGCAGCAGAGTCTTATTGATTAAATAAAGATGGTTAACGTTAAAATATTAATTTCAGAAAGCAAACAAATGACATAAATTTTTGAGCTATTATTTAGAAGAAGTCGGATGATACCAAACCACAGTAATATGCAGCGAACAGAGACGAGATTGAATACTAAGTACAGTAGAATCTCGATAATTCGAGTCTCGATTGTTCGAGTTTTCCATAAATCCGAGTTAGTGAAAAAATCAGTTTAGCTCCGAAATAACGACCAACACATACACAACACTTGAAAGAATTACTGCATCTGGTTTTTATTGTTGTTCGACGTGTCATATGTCCACTGCGCACCCCGAAACCACGTGCAGAAATGCCTCCTTCCAAAGAAAACGGGATATATATATAAGATCGATATATAGGAGCAATGCATTTAAACAAAAAGCAATTGACAATTATTTTAAGATATAATTAACCTGTTGCTATCAGCAGTAATGTAATAATATGCAAGTACATTTTTCATTTAAATATACTACACTGAAATTTAAAAATTGCTTTTATATCCATTTATTTATTCATTAAATTTTATGATTACGATAATTCGAGTTTTCGATAGTTCGAGGTAGGCCCGGTCCCGTCCACCTCGAATTATCGAGACTCTACTGTAATTGGAATAGGATTGAATGCTAAGTAAGTAACAACATAAATATTAGAGCATTTCTTCATCCAGGGCAAACCTTTAGATGGTAATATATGTCTTTTCCTCCTTCTCTCGTTTCCGCTCCCCTTCTTCTGGTCTCTCCTCTCTCCGGCCACCGGGGCGACCTTGACCAACATTCGGCCGGACATCGCTCTTTTTGTGATTTGCCTTAGAGCGGATACTTACACCACCCTTTAACCTCATATTAACATTCCTCCTACTTGCTCCGATAGTTTTCACTGACAATGAATCAGACAGTTCGGTCCGACCGCGCTTAAAAGTGCATGAAACGCTCTCCATAACCCAACCTGGCTATTACGAAACGGCGGGAAATTATCTCTATAGAGCAATATTCGGCTGTTTTGGAAGAATTAAGAAAGAAAATACAAGCTGAGGACGATTCTGATACATTATATCTCGATGGAAATGTGACTGAGCACAGCGACAAAGAAACTGATTCGGAGACTGTCGTGGAGGACAATCCAGTTCACGAAGAATACAGCGACTCAAACTCTAACGAAAATGTCTGTATCATCCATCCATTCAACCTCTAATCTTATTATGCCATAAAAAATAAAGTTGTATATAAATAAATAAGAGTTGGAAAAAACGGGATGGCGCGTAAAGTGAGCCTGTCTGATCTGAGTGTTCTAAAAAGTCACCTGTCGGCAAAGAGTTGAGGAGAGTTACAATTGCTTCTTTTAACTCAGAATAACTTTTTAAAATTAAATGATTAAAATATTAAACATCTTATACAGTGGCTCCCAAAAGTGTTCGTACACTTACGATTTTCAATGAAATAGGGCTCTATCCTTGAATTAAAATTAATATTTCAGAATAGCTGTTTAATAATAAGATCTATAATCTATTCTTAACAAAACTACATGAAATATTTTTAAAACGTAATAGAACTTTATTTTTAAGAAATCAATAATCAAAAAGTAACAAAAACTTTATCTCACAAAAGTCTTCGTACACTTTAAAAAAATCTCTACATATTAGTAAATATTATAATTTTTCGTTAAATTAATATCAGCATCCACAACAGCTTTTAAGCGTTTGGGAATAGATTTCACTAGTTTTTTTTTGTACTTCTGCATCAATGTTCATCCATTCTTCCACCATTACTGTTTTTAGTTCGCTTTTAGTTTTAATGTCGTGTTTTCGTACTCTAACCTCCAGTTCTCTCCAAATATGTTCTATTGGGTTTAAATCTGGCGACTGAGGTGGTGTTTTCAAATTTTGTGGACATTTATAGAGACACCAGAGGCGAACGTTGAGAGCCGTGTGCATAGGATCGTTATCTTGATAAAAAAAATTGTTTCCAATACCCAAATTTTGGGCTGATAATTTTAAATTGTCTTTTAAAATATTTAAATAAAGAGCATGATTCATTATACCAGCAAAAAATACCAAATTACCAGTCCTGATGCTGACATGCACCCCCACACAAGGACACCTATACCGCCATACGTAACTGTTCTAACTAAGTTCTTGGGATTAAGCTCCTCATTTTTTCTTCTCCATACCATCGGAACCAAAAATGTTATATTTGCTTTTATCTGCAAATAATACATTGTTCCGATACGTTTCGGGTTTATTTAACATTTATTTTGCGAAGGAAAGCATGAGCTTTCTGTTTTTCGCACCAACCAAAAACTTTCTACGGGCAGAACGCCCATTTAATCCAGCTGCTCTGAGAACTCGTCGAACAGTTTCAGGTGAAATTGGGGGGAGTAGAAAATTTTTCATTAAATTCTGCAGAAACTTTTAAAGCACTCAAACGTGGATTTTTCACAAATTTTCTAATTATAAATTCCTGATCGCTTTCTGTAAACTTCGCCGCTCGACATTTTCTTACCTTGTTTTCGATCCGATTTTCTTCTTTAAAGCGTTTTATCACATATTGCGCTGTAGAATGGGATAAATTAACTAATTTAGCGACATTCCGAACTGATTTACCACTACTATGATGAAAAATAATCAATTTTCGAATGCTTATTGTTGTTTCTTTACGACTACGAGCCATTTTTAAATAATAAATAGAATATTAGGGTGTAAGCAAACAAAAATTAAAGCCAAACGATTTTATAAATCCCACACAATGCAAAAATAAAAATAAAGTGACAGACGATAATTTAAGTTATGAATTTATCCGAAAATATTTCAGTGTACGAAGACTTTTGTGAGATAAAATTTTTGTTACTTTTTGATTATTGATTTCGTAAAAATAAAGTTTTACTATGTTCTTAAAATATTTCATGTAGTTTTGTTAAGAATAGTTTATAGATCTTATTATTAAATACCTATTCCGAAATATTAATTTTAATTCATGGATAGAGCCCTATTTCATTGAAAATCGTAAGTGTACGAACACTTTTGGGAGCCACTGTATATAGAAAGCCATCTAAACAAGAGTACTCTTCAAAGTATGGTAATTTTTTCAGTTGGTAATGATACGGTAATTTTTTCAGTACATTTAGAACAATTGGGACATTTTAGAAAATCTGTGAAAACGAAACGCACGAGATCGGTAAAAAAAAGATAATTTTAATCGACATTTGTAATCAGTATTCAGCTGCGTAATAGTAAAGATTAGGTGATGAATTAATCATATGATAATAAGGGGAAATAAACTCGATAAAATTTGCCTGAAATCTTAATAAAGAATAAAACAAGGCGTTCAGATTCATCTTCTGCATTGGGTGAATTAAATTAAAAGAACAGTAGACGACTGGGTGATGAAGACAGCAGTGTAGCTGTTATCTGTTTGAACACCTGTTATCATTCCCTCTTTTAATATTCTTGTTGTTCCAGGCATCATTCGTGCAGAAGGCTGACTACTAACAACAGTCACGTGATCTTAGACTTCACGTCATGTATCAGAGTACGGATACACTCGTTTCGAACGAGCAAGGGGTAAGCTTTGTGGTATTTGTCGGATTTTTTTTCTGTTATGCTGTAAAAATTCAATGACAACGCAGTGGTTCACTGTTGTTTGTTCTTCTTTTTGATGACCAAATGAAAGTGAAAGGACCAGCAATTCAAGGGAAAGTTCTCTATTTCTAACTACCATAGGTAGTTTTCCTTTCGAAAAAACTGCAACTGATTTAATCAGAAGTGTTGGAGTCAAAATCATTTTAGTTAAACATGTGGTTGCGTAATATGGATCACAGTTTCAAAGGTCATATTGTAACAATGGTTACAGAATTCAGAGCTTTAAAATTTAATTTTTTAAACTGCGCTTTTATATTCAGAAGTGGCATAGATACTGTGTTATTAAGATATCATTTCTCAATCTTATAGTATACTTGGGACTTAACTTTGCGTGTCAGCTTAATTCACGACCCCGTCCAGCGAATTTTGAATAATTTATATTACTACACTTTTTATTTTACTTAGATGCATTTACTTATTTTTAAGAGTGAAATTTAATTTCTTTATTAACCAAATGTATTTTGGTTTTAATAATTAGTTCATTTAGAACTTTTTGTCTTTTTTCATGTTTTTATTTCCCTTTTTATCATTAAGTGCTCCTTGTCCAAAATTGGGCGTGAAATACGGTTTGAAAATCACAGTTTCGTGGAGATCTGCATATTTTTATCAGTATTTGCTTTAAAATTTCGACATCGATTCCATTTTGTAATTTCATTCATCTTCTGAAGAATGAACATACACAAATAGGCCTAAGGCTAAAGAGAAGAATTTTCATAAAGCCTTTTTTCTGAACATCGGTTAATTTAGGAAAGAGTATAATATTTCGGGAATATGTTTCAAAAAATAAATGCTACTGCTATGTATCTTTATTTTAAAGAATATCATAATCGCTACTTGAATTTTCTGGAATTTGTTGCACTCTCGCATTTTTTGCATGCTCTTTTTAGGTAATTTAAATATCATATTTATAGAAGTAGAGTTATAAATTTCTAATTTTTATCCTTTCATAAAACAATTTATGTGTCAAACATCTTTCTACGTGAAGAAAATTTTTATAATCTGCTTAATGAATTTCAATTAAGTTGTTGACTCAGAAATTTATAAATCGAAAACATTATCAAATTGCAGGTATTTGAAGAATATTATATATTTAAGTGAAGAAGTGCCTATATTCTTTATAGATCCTGAAAATGTATTTCAGTATACTTAAACTTGTAATCTGGCTTTAAATAAAAAAATCAATTTAAGATACGAATTGCTGTAATGAAATATTTTTCTAGAAGATCATACGTACGATGATAGAAATGATTCAGTTTAACACTTAATTAAAGATAGTGTAATTTTTAAATATGTTATGCCTTATAAGCTTTATAACGTGTTTTTTCTTTGCAATTTTATGTAAATAGTGTCTTATTAAGCAAAAAAATTCTATTCAGAATTTGAAACATGATTCTTTCTGAGAACAAGGAACTCACTGAACAGGAAATAACATTTTAATTATTCATTTTAATGGCGAATCCAGGATTAGGGTCTGGGGGGAGGGGCTGAAGTCATAAAAATTTTGTATCGTCGTGACGAATGTCAAACTTCATGTCAACCAAAACACTTTCACTTTACAGGTTTTACTCACCTGACAATAAGAATCATAAAGGACACTACAATACTTTCGATAATTTAATAAAAATCACAATGAAATAGCTAGCCAAAAAATGTTTTGGACCACGTCAACGCTACAAGTACAAGTGGAATGACTACAAAAGCGGGAAAATTTCCGAACCTGTCAAGCCAGGAAGCAGTGTTGTGACGTTTTTTTAAATTTCAGAGCCTGTCAAGCCAAGAAGCAGTGTTGTGGCATTGTTTTTAAAATTCCGAGCCTGTCAAGCCAAGAAGCAGTGTTGTGACGTTTTTTTTAAAGGGATGTTAAGAACAAACAGTTGTAGTAATTTTAAATAAAATCAAGAATTCTGTTTAGCTCTGGGGAGGGGGCAGAGGCCCCAAAGGCCTCCCAGGTTCGCCACTGCTTCATTTATTTCATTTATTCATGTTTAATTAAAATACAAAGAAAACGCAAATAACCAATTTTTTTAAACTACTTTTCTTCAATTACATATTAAGCTAAATGTGGAACAAAATGTAAGAATTCAGCTAATAAAACATTAAAACAAAGGATGAATTAGAAATAAAGCAAATCTCTGCCTTTTTATATCAATGAAGATGTAGTTATTTGTAAAGTATAAGATTTGTTTCCTCAACAGATACATAGATCTTCCATACATTCAAAGTGTAACACAAAACCTATAATTTTAACGAATTTCCCATTAGAGTAGATATTGTGTGACTTTAAACTTAAATACTCTTGATACAGTTTGCCCTTTCGATAATAATAGCAATGTTAAATATAGAAAATACCTATTTCGAAGCTGAGCCCGGCTGCTTCTTAAACACCCTTATTTACATGGCCAAGGCCATAAGCAAGGAAACCTTCACACGTACACTGCTTCTGTCTAAAGGACGTTGCTCACCTCGCAGGTGCTATTTGCTTTCCTCTATGTTTACACATAAACAAACGTATTAGTGCCCAGATGGGTTTTACAAGAGTAACCGAGGGATAACAGACGGCACGTGTGAGAGTATTGCGTGGAATGTTAAGTTTACTGTTTCTTTTATCGTCGAATGAGAGGGTGGATGACCACGTATGTAGCAGGAAAGCATGGTGTGGATGTATCTTAAGAAAGGAATTGGTGAGTGAGAAAACTATATTGAAAGTCAACGTCGTTTCTGTTCATTCGGTGTTACAGCAAAGGTCGTCATGGTAGTGATGCTTGTATATTTAAATCTGTCAGGTACCAAGCGTCCTCATGTGTGGAATTTGTGAATTTTTGAAAAATTAGCTATTCTTTGAGGTAATGGTTTCATCATCTGATGGCCGTTCTAAGTTAGATAGATGTCATCGTATTCCACTTTATAACTTTTTATCGTAATTGTGCATACGCGAATTGATCTCTAATTGACGCAATGTAATGGAGAAATAAAGAGAATAGGAATGCCTTTAATATTAGCAGTCATAAACAGTCAAAGAAAACTATTTGTTCTCTATTTAGTCTAAGATTAACATATATATATATATGTCGTGTCCTTGCAAATGATTTATTGCAGACGAATGTGGGCATCAACGGAATCGACATGATTCTTCATTTATCATTATTCTGAATTATGGTGGTATTTCATGACACATTGGCTTAATACACTTGCAAGTTTTAGAGAGTTATGTGATATAGAGCCAAGACGTAGAGAGGCCATGAGTTACACGCATTTTCTGGTTATTTTTGTGTATTGTTACTAAATTATTTTATTATAAGGAGGACATATTAACAAAGAAGCAAGGATTTTAAAGAATAAGCCTCGTTGTAAAATTTTCAGAGCTTAGCAATGTTTTATAGCGTATGGAAAGCAAAATTTATTATAAAAAATAGCTAGCTTTGAAAGATTTTGGGATTTTAAGCTACATAGGAAGGATTTTAAAAAAATATAATTGCATAAGTTGAATTTTCTTAAAAAATTAATCTGCAGCTTCTTACAACTATGTAAATATTCCTTTTAACTGTCGGAATTAAGAAACGTCGAAATGACGCGCTGTCTGGAATGGCGCCAAAGAGGCGCCATTGAAGTGCAAAGGATCAAACTTGCATTCTTAAAATTTTCATAAAATTTCATTTTCATAAAATTTTCATTTTTGTTCATTTTTTTGATCTTTTAAATGGATTGAAACTAAATTTTAAAAATTCTTTATAAAAATTGTGTTGTTTGCTATTCGTTATTACACTACTACGATAGCGAATAGTTTTCATGCTTTACAGCGATTAAAATTCATTTTTCACTAAGTTTAATTATTTCATGCGTTACTTCAGTTGCATTCTATTTTAGGTTGCTCAGGAGGGATACCAAACTGTTGCAGGAGGTGGACCAGCAAAAGGAAATGATTCAAACAGTAAGTAAAATGATAAATTTATTATTCATCAGGTAAAGAAAAACTTAATATTAGATATAGCTTTAAGAAAGGTATTTGATTTGGTTTCATTAATCTTTCCTCCAGTTTTTGCATCAGTTAAAAAAATTTCTATCTGTAAAAGAATTCTTCGAAATAAGTTGGAAATCTTTGGAGCTAAGTCATTTATAACTATTGGTGGCCGGTTGAATTATTTTCGAAGAATGTAAATGATTCGTCTTTTGAAATTAATCAACGACAAAAAAATAACGGGTCGAAACAATGGATTCGGTCTGTTATTTTCTTATTCGTTTTCTAGGTAGTATTTGCAGTTTTGTTCGTTTTTATGATGTTTAATTTTATATCAGATTTTTATAAGAGTTTCTTTTAAATATTTTCTTTTTTATTGATAGGAACATAAATATTCGAAAATTTTTTAACATCTGTTCCTTTCATTAACGCTCCTACTTTTAAATAATTACCTTTTGATGAAAGTTATAGAACAAAGTTTTGAAGCAAGTAAAAATAACCGACATAAATAAAAGAAAATCTCAGTCGTTGTTAATAATCCGCCAATAATTATTATGCTCGAATAGAAGCCTTTGGGCAGAGTTGTCCTTGTGGCAATTTCGGCTACAGTATTTGAGAAATGTGGATTCGATGTCCGTTTCCACCGAAAGTTCATGATGTATATAAATCTGGTGCACGTTAAACATGGCGTCATTGGTCAAAAGTCTCGATTTTGTGTGAAGTTTGGACAGTGATAAACTAGTTCAGGTGTTGTCGCACACGTCATTTGACCTTGACTCAAAATTGCAAAAATGCAACCCAAATGGAAAGTTTAACTAATACAACATTCAATAACAAGTAAAATGTAGAGTTATTTGAAAATAACTCTATGAAAACTTGACATAAATGCCCTTTTTAAGAAAGCTTTTATTTTAAGATGATTTCTTTTGTTTATTAAATATTCATGAAAAACGTAAAAGATGTTTTATGGTAAATATTTAATACTTAATAATGTAAGATTTTTTTTTATTGCAGCAGTAATAAAAAACGTCACTATTAAATCAGAATTTTCTGTCGGCATATTAATTTTTTTAACCATTAATCAATAAAATATTCGAATTAAGGGAACCGTAAAATTATGAGAAATGGTCGGAGTTAATACTTAATTTTTTAAACAATATGAAACAATAAAGTAAGCTGAATGAGGAAAAGGACGCTTTATTGATACAAAGCAGAGAGTAATGAAAACGTGGTAAATGAAAAAAATATATTTGTGAATATGAATTAGAACTATTCTTCTTCAATCTGATAAATTCGTTTTTTGTTTTCAGTCGGTCCATCTCCGCCATCTTTTTTGGAGCAAGTTAAGAAAGCGAAAGAAGAAAATGTAGGATGTTGTAATTTTTGTATGGCTTTTTTCGGTTTGTTAATTGGCTCAAGTAAGTTTTAATTATTATTCACAAAGAGAAATTAGTGAAATCAACCGTTCAATAGATTAATTTATTGTTTTCAGTTGGATATTAAAAGATTTGGTCTTCAACTCATTAAATGCTTCATTTAGAATAATTTCTATAAACTTTTATTCTTATTGCTTATTATGAAATTCAGTATTCAGAGTTCAGATCAAAATTCACTATTGAACAACTCGGTATACAGAGCGGATTTAAAAATAAAAATGCTTTATTATAATGAAGTCATTCCAATCTTTGAAAGCACAGTGGACTTACTCAGTATTCTTACGAGTGATTCTATTGATGATTTTCAGTACAAAATTAAATTAAATAGCACAACTTAAGAATAAACTACACGAAATATGTATGAAAATACGATTGCAAACTTTGGTATTTCAATGATGTATTTAAGTCGTGGTATTTCTTTATCCAATGAAATTACGTTGTTTATGTACTGAAAGCTCATATTTAGAAACTAACACATGAAAATCTTCACATCGCAAGAAATAAGTAAGGCTACACTTAGTTTAAGCTAATGGCCTAAAGCAAACAACATACCAAAAAATCTGATGATAAACTGACAAATTCATTAAGTGTGCACTGAATTTTGTGGTATTGTTTTTCGACGAAGTATCATATCCATTAAATTTTTGTAAAAAGAACAAATGAGTATCGATATCGGAAAATTCAATTTTTAAAAATAAAATTTAGTCTGTTATTCATGAAATACTTTAAACTTTTAATGTATGTGCTCGGTTTTGGGACTCACTTTAGATATTAACTGGAGAGCAAAAATACTTGTTGATAGCTGTGAGTTTAAGATTGCTTGGTCTAGAGAGTTATTGTTAAGTAAATGAATCACTAATAGTTAGAAATGTAGGTTTTATTTTGGCTTTATTTACTATTGCGATCATTCTTTGTTTCATAGTATGAACAAGACACAAATCTTGTAAATAATCGTCTGCTTAAACAACGGTTTGTGACTTGTGGTCAGGACCGACAAGGTGCTAAATTTCCTAGACTTCTTTCATATGACAGCACAAATATAGATAATTATATCTGAAACTTATTTCAATCCTTTGCATCATCTTCGAGCTTGTTAATGAAGAGGGCAAGCAAAATAAGTATTTCGTGGTTTTTAAGCAAAATGACCGAATAAAAGCAGGTAAAATACTTTTATATAAAATCGTCTTCAGAAGATATATCAACATTCGTAGACTGGTTGTGAAACACCATTCAAGTTGCATCGCATTTTGATCTATGTAATTTATTGAAATTTAACTTTCTGATTTTCTTTCAGGCAGCGGTACGTATCTTTTTGAATAATATTTTGCTGTCTTTATCTAAATGGAAAAAAATATTAGACTATTTTCAGGGTCAGAATTTTATAACTCATGATTAATTTCATGTCTCATGAAAGTCTAGTTGACAATAAATAATTTCATTCGTTAATGACAGCTTTAATTGATATTTATGAACAATAAAAATATAATATTTAAAGTAATAATAATAAGAATAGAAAAGTTTTTAAAAGCACGCTTTTATTAATGAAAGGAAATAGATTTTTTGTTATTAACATATGGAGATAGAACAAAATCTTAAAAACACGAGGCATTGATGAGGATACACAATGCAAATTCAAATTTTAGTCAAATTTGTAATATATTTTTAATGATTGTTTAGAAATTTTCCTCCTTATGATAACCAATGTGTCTTTATTTCCATATAATATTATTTTCGTCTCTGTTTTGACCTACACATTTTTAACGAAAACTTTTTCTTTTTAGTGCATTAGTAAAAGCGTGTTTTCAAAAACTTTTTATTATTTATTACTTTTTAACCTTTAATATATTTCAAGATTCATTATTATAAATATTATGGAGCTTTGAACCCAATTTTTCTCATATTCACCACCATATGGCACCTTTCTTATAGAGCTTAAATTTAGTTTAAATTAATCGATTAACTGATGACTAATTTTTGAAAATTTTAAAATTGCATCGCACAGGGAGACACAATTGTACACAATTTCAGAACTCTAGTACACACAATTGCACACAATTTCAGAACTCTAGTACACACAATTGCACACAATATCAGAACTCTAGTACACACAATTGTACATAATTTCAGAACTCTAGTATACACAATTGTACATAATTTCAGAATTCTAGTATACACAATTGTACATAATTTCAGAACTCTAGTACATAGAATTGCGCGTAATTTCAGAACTCTAGTACACACAATTGCGCGTAATTTCAGAACTCTAGTACACACAATTGTACATAATTTCAGAACTC
>BGPR01001378.1:240074-264477 GCA_013235015.1 Araneus ventricosus
GGACGGCTTGCAATGTTATTTTCATCTAACTGGGTTGTTATGCTATTTTAAATTCCATTAAAATTTGTGTTGTAATTTTTATCTGGTTATCTTATTCTTTAATTCACCGACAAGGAACCTCCAACAGAGTTCCCCTTTTTCGTTTCCGACCTCATGTGCTATTGAAACAAGGAACTTGTTTCTGTACACTTGACCTATCTTTAAAATTTATAGGACCCTTTTCATATTAATCTGTATGTATATGAATATTTCAAATTATCTCTAACATTTTATAAGGTTATTGTGACTGTTATTTCAGAACTGTGTTGTATTAGAACCAGCGGGAGTGGCCTCCCCTAAACTTTCTCGTATACTTCACAAAAATTTGTCATTTCCCCTCCCCCTGCGTGGGTAAAGAATTCGAACCTACTGTAACCTAGAATGCAATGACTATCACAAGGTTTTTCATTATAGATCATAGCAATTGTAAAATATTTAGGTGAAGAATGAAATTCAAAGAGATGCGTATGTATTAAAACTTAGCAATATTTATTTTCTAGAAAATGACGGATTCTTTTCAAAAGTAAATTATACAGACCGACAGACAGTCAACCCTTTCACGGATTTGGCCCAGAATTTTATACGGATCTACATTCATGATGACAATACCAAATTTTATCCATCTAGCTATTCAAATTTTTGAGTTATAGCGTTCACATGACCGCGGACATACAGATAGGCAGATTTCCCTTGGACGGATTTTGTCCAAAATTTGATAGAAACCTACAAATTATGTGTTAAGTTCACATACCAAATTTCATCCCTTTATCTTTAATAGTTTTTGATTTATCATGTTCACAGACAGACAGGCATAATTCCAAAATCGTGTTTTTCGGACTCGAGGAAGTCTAAAACGTGGAGATTCGTCAAAATCTCGAGTTCGAATTTTTTGACGATTACAATACTTTCTCTTTGTATACTTCGTATACGAGAAAGTAAAAATTAGTATTTATTCGATCAGATGGGGACAAGGTATCGGCTTCGTAAGCACAGGATCGCGGGTTCGAGTAGGATTCTACCTTGTTTGCATGTTCCCCGCATGAAGACATTTGACTTCTTCAACTCGGGTGACAATAGCAGAAACCCACATGTTCTCACGTAGCTGTACCAGTTCAGGCGATGCCCTCGCAACCTGGTTCAGAATAGCAAGATGCTTTCATACAAGCTGTTGGTGGTTAAAGGACCTGTTACTGTTAGTGGACAGAATTGGCGTTCCAAACTAGAACGTCAATTCGGCAAACGAAATAGAAAACCCGGAATTTTGACAGGAATGTCAAATTTGATGTTTTGAATTTATTTCGTCCACGATAGAATGTTTGTGCTAATTTGGAAGCAAAACCTGAAGAGTTTAGCCTTATTCTGCATCGGATTTTGAGCTCGCTGTGATAGCGCATGTCTTACTAAAGAAATGTATATAAAAACTGAAATCGGTAGAAGCATATTTCAGGTTATTTAGTGCCAACAGGAACTTCGGCGAAGACTTAATTCGGGCGTGAAGTACATAGTCTTGTGATGATAATAATAATAAACCCGAAGAAAAAGTAAATTGCATGTTTGAGTGGTTACCACCGAATTGAAGCTTGTCTCAGCGTATTATTATTTGATAAAGAGTATACAAAATAATCAGCTTTAATCCTTTTTCTCTATCCTGTGTTAAAAGTCTATCTCACTATAGCTGAACACATTTGATCAAGATAGACATCAAAATTGTAGATCTGTATCAAAATTTTAAACCCAATAGGGATAAACCTGGAGTTTAGGGTGCGTACTATTTTCTCGCCAATTTTCTTTGGCGCAATTTTATTTGCCGTCGCCAAACACAGTTTAGAATGCGCAGTGAGTTTTTATAGGTCTCCTGCGCATTCCATGCTTACGGCATCTCAAAATGAGAAATGGACCTTATGCATGTGACGTCATATCCTCCGACACGTGACCTGCCGGCGGCAGCCATTGGTCAGTCTTAGACTCAGAACTGCTTTTATTTCTGAGTCGCTTATAGGCCGATCGTTTTCTTTATTCCTCCACAGCTTTTTTTCTATACTCTCGAACCCAAACGGTGCATAAGGTCCATTGAGCACGCAATGCCTTCGGCATTGCAAGTGTGTAGCGGGCAAATTTTTTAAACTTAATAAAAACTTCAGCGGCTTCGCTTTCAGCAAATCGGGCCCCTCGTATCTTCGCTTTTTCATTGAGAAACGAAACACACAGGGAAAGCACGAACACAAGAAAAACACGACGTCTGAAGACGATGAAACGTAGCAAGGGAACCATTGTCTCCAGAAAAAATATTCCTTGTTCGATATTTGGAAGCCATAATCAGCAACACAGAGAAAGAGAATCAGCAAACTCGATGAGCGAAAATCTTTAGAAGAAAAGCGAACGGTTATTGAAAAAAAATCGTTTGGTAAATGATAAAAAATTCCAAACGAAGTATTATTCAAATTCGTACGCCCACCAATCAAATCGAAGAGAGCAGAGAGTGGACCGATGGAAATGAGGCATGCGCCGTACACCGGTAAACAAATCACTGTCAGCGCATGCGCAAACGAAGCCGAAAAAATTTTCAACTCGCATCCAATACAAATGTTCTGGCACTCTCTTTTGGCGACAAACAATTGGCGAGCTTAAGGAAAACGAAGTGAGTACGCACCCTAAACTCCAGGTTAACCAATTATTGGACCCATTTCAAAATTTAATAAAAAACTAATAATGTTACAACTACGTTTTTTTAATGAGAGAGCATATAAAAAGTTTTTTTCAGATAGGTGGTGTGCCATTACGGCGTTCTAAATTTGCTACAGCGAGAGATTTCCATAAGCAATGGCTATCAATCAGCAGAAGCCGATGCGCGTGTTCTGGTTACCTTTTATAGTTTATATCCTTTTATAGTTATAGTTTATAGCTTCTTGAATATCTCGAAAACTATTCAGTTTTTGAATTTCAATTCATTTAACAAACGAAAGAGCGTAAAATTTCTTACAAATACATGGTTTTATTTTTCTTCTAGCTTTAAAAGTTTCGCAGAAAATGGCTCTAAAAATGGGAGATTTCCAATAATTTACGATCACCTAGACCACCGTAACGGCGAATTACCTATCTGAAAAAAAGCTTTTTAAAGTGCGTAATTAATTTAAAACTTTTTAAACTAACTTTTTAAAATGCGTAAAATTAATTTAATGCGTAAACTTTTTGAAATGCGTAAAATTAATTTAATAAAAATTCGTAGTTGTAACATTATTAGTTTTTTTTTTATTAATTTTTGAAATGAGTCCAAATTTATGACCACCCTGTAATTTTAATAATTTATGACCCCTGACTTACTACTTTCACTCTTACTATTATTTCTCTTTCTCAATATACTGCCCATTATAATGCCAAATTATAAATAGAAGAGGGTCTCCATTATCTTCCAACCATACGAAACTTGAAGACTTCATATATCCTTTTGTTGTTATTGTCCAATCATTTTTATAGACGCCACCGACAAGTAGTAGTTGGTAGGTTTTAATGGTGCAAAACATCATAATGGCGCATGATAATAATGCACTAAGACGAACCAATGGAGTAGTGACTAGATACTACTAAAAATCGATCAGATTCGAAGCCTGAAAAAGTATATTTTTTGCAAAAAGTTCTTTCTAAATTTTCGGATACATGTGTAAAGCCTCAATTATAAAGTTTACTCATCTCAAAGGAGGATGAACTTAACACATTGTATGAAAGCATTATTTATGTCTTTCATCAAGTTAAATTGTAAATTGACATTTTAATATGGGTATTTGGGTAAACTAGGTCATTTTATAATGAACGAGTACATTTATAGCAACATTTATAAACCAAAAATTTTGAACTCATCTTCAAAAAAAAAACGCAGAAAAAAAATTAAGCATTATATAAAAAGTAACTAAGAATTAAAATACATGAATTTAAAAAGTATAAAGAAGCAATAATAATAATAAATTAAAGAGTCCCACTTGATGACGTAATTTGAGAACTGGAACCAGCTAAAAATTCACGGCTGCTTGTACTTTTGGACCCTGTTTACACAGAGACAATAACTGGCCACAGCATGATGCCACGTGACTCTGTCACCAGTCGACAATCCGAAAGCAAGGATACACGCATGCGCAGGCCTTAGAGATAGCGTCCTTTGGACTTCTTTTTTTCATTTTTGTAAATGTGTGTGTCCTTGAAGTCAGATTGTAGACTGATGTTGAGATTTTGTTTGTGCCACGTGCATATTTATGGATCCTACATAGTGGGGAATGAGATCACTTCTCATTGGCTCTCAGCGTCACGTGACTTTGCTTACTTCTTAACGATATCATAATACCGCGCTTATTCCATCCCATCACATCTCAATCAATCAATCAATCAACACCGCGCTTAGGCGGGATTTTAATTATTATTTTCTCTTCTGCTATCGCATTATTGAGAAATCAAAACTACCTCCTAATTATGATTATCTGGATGTTTCTCAAGAAAATGATGAATATATTTTTAGAAGAAAACTAATAAAGGACGAACCTTCAGCATTGGGAAGTACTGTTTAGTTTCATGACGTCATTTAGAAGCAAGTCAAGTCACGTGACGCTGAGAGCCAGTAAGAAACAACCTCATTCCTTACTATGTAGGATCCGTAAATATGCGCACCACGTGGCCTCCTATTACCGCTAGCGACTGTTCCGGTGAAAACAGGGTTTAAGTGTTCACAATTTTTTATATCTTCGCTTATATATTAAGTTGCACACTTGAAGTTCAGGGAGTTGAAAGTTTTTAAAATTGTATACCATGGCTGATACGAAACAAGTTTCTTTGGAATCGGATTCTGAAACCTTTGCGGTATTTACTTTTAGTATTTCATATTTTTACTCTTAAATTAAATAAGATTTATGCTATTTTTATTTATTTTGATAACTATTAATACTAGGTCAATTAAAATGAAAGTGCTCCATGATTTTATTTTTATTAGAATTCTTCAAAAGATTTTAAGAATTTGTCTTCATATTTCATACTGTGTTCTATAATTCTATTCAACTTTGTGAAACCTTTGATAAACAGAATGACGAAGGTCAAATAATGAATTATGTTTAGCTGGTTGATAATTTTAAAGAAAAAGTATCTGAAAGTCTGTAATTCTATAACATATTACAGGTTAGATGGAATATAGAAGTTACATAATTTTGGTAAGGAAGAAGACGAGTACATAGTTTATTATTAAAAGACTCCTTTTACATAAACTTGTTTAAGTGACCTGTAAGTACTCCTGCTTTGTATAAAAAGTATCTCGGAAATATTTAAAACTGAATTTTTTAAAGATTCAAGCTTTAAAATTCTGTATTACCACCTTTATGATCAAATTCCAATGTTCAAGAGGAGATTATTTGGGTGAAATTGTCATTTACTGTTACCAATAAAATTTACACAAATGTGAACTCTCTATAAAATTGAAAAGTTTTTTTTTCAGTTACGTATATTATAAACTGTTTCAAATAAAGGATAATACTGGCTCCAAAATGATATGCTGCATTTTCTTTCGGAATTTTAACAGATGCAAGTGACTGGATGGCACGCGGAATCCTCTTTTCAAGTCGAAACTAAATTCCCTTTAATATTCATGTATTTAACAAAGATTTCATTGACAAATAGATAAATTACATTGGTTGAAATCTAGAAGTTGGTGCACATTCTTAAAATGGCACCAAGTCGCCAAAGCTAATACACGTAATACCTGCATATAGCTTTGGCGACTTGGCTCCATTGATATGCAGCGGTCAACATATTGCTTTGGCGATTTGGCAGCGTTTTAAGAGTGTGTACCAATTTCTAGATTTCAACCAATACATTATAGGAAGCTTATTTTTAAAAAAAGTCGTTAGAAATGGGAGACAGCAATGAAGAAAATGACATGTTTATAAACTTGAAAACATTGAGCTCGCTTTTAATTTTTCAGGAAGCATCTAGGATGTCTGTTACTGATCAGTCGGGGAGATTAAGCAGAACAGATTCCAGTGTTTGTGAGTATATATTTCAAATTTATTTGGATTAAGTTTCTTATTCAAGTTCTTTGAAAACATAGGTTATATAAAAGAAATTGATGTAACCAGAAGTTGCAGTTGCTGAGTAGAGCAATTGATATGGGAGCTGCATAAATTTCACCTATAATTTATTTTTATGACCGACTTCAGAAAATACATTCGTATCAACTTAAAGTAAGCACTTTAAACTGTAGAATATTAGAATTAGTTCTTGAATCTTTTTTTGTGAGTAAATAAGTCGAATCTAAGCAAAAAATTCCATAAATACATTGAAAATCGGATCGTAATGTCTTTTAAACGAACCATTTAAAGTTCCACCAGGAAAAATAGGACGTGTGCTGATCTTCAATTCCGCACAAGTCGTGCAAACTCGGACTCTATTTTTATATTAAAAGAATCCGTATCCAAAGGATCCACCTGTGCAATTTTGCGTTTAACTCATCGTTCTTTTAAATAGTTTTGATTCATGATAAGGAAATAACCAAATTGATAAATCCATTTACGAGAGTTGAATAGGAAAAAAATTCTGAAATAAGAATTCTGTAAGTGTTCATCTTTTTTGTTTTTCGTACTCTAATTAAAAACTAGTTCAATGATCGCTTACAAAATATTAGATATAGAGACTCGTGTAAGATAGAAAATGTCGAACACAGGTTTTAATTTTCTAACATGAGTTTCTTTTTTAATGTGGCAATGACAGGATTTTATAGTATTTTAATATTGGTTTCAGGCACCGGATTTGTTTCTAAAAATGCTGATATTTTTCACATGCAAGAAATTCTTAATCTGTTTCCGAATTGATCCTTCAAATAAATATTAATCCCTGGACTAATTAATACCTTGACCAATTAATAGTTTAATAAAATTTGGACGGAACTAACGCTTGTACTTCAAAATAAACTTCGAATCTTATTCAGTGATGGTTCAAAATTTTAAGTGGACGGAAAGTAACTTTTAAAATTGGAACTTGTTCGAAATCTAAATTTTCAAAATTTGTCATAAGGTATTTATTTAAAATATTTAATTTCGAATATTGATTAATTACTTCTAATCATAACCCTTATCTCTTAGTTTTAATTACCAAGATCTGACGCAGTATAATCAAAGATGGTTTTTGTATCATAAAACCAACTCTGTTCTAATCTCATTTTTTATCGAATTTAGATTTTTTCACCATCAATAGCATTTGCCACCTTCAAATAAAAATGGTCTAGATGCAAATATTTTATACTGTAAAATCTTCATCCTTGGTAATTATTTTATAAAACACTCTGCTCAGTTTGCTATAAATCTGCCCTGTTTTCTCCTTGTTCCTTTACACTCCGAAAGTAATAAGATGCATAATTATACATGCAGGGTCGGATTTAGCATTTGAAACGCTCCGTGCAAAAATTAAAAATTTCACCCCTATGGAACTACAATGTAAGTGCTCTAAAAAAAGATATATGGCCTTTTTTTACATTTTTTAGCGAACCTCCAAAAAGCAGCAGTGTAAATCAGTAGTTGACACAAATACTTATAACTTTTCACTTAAATACTTCATTAAAAAAACAGTTTACAGGAGTATGATTCAGACGAATTTTTTAAACGATCTTTTAGTTCAGAAAATTCTGTAATTCAGAAACATCTGAACTTCTACTCCGTTCATTCTCAATTCCCAAAACAGCGTGGTCTGACAATCTTGTTTGAGATGTTGCTGTTCGCAAATAGTTCTTGATTATTTTTAGTTTGGAAAAACTACGTTCTCCGGATGCAACACTTATTGAAAGAGTTGATAAAATTCTTAGAGCAATGCTCAAGTTTGAAGAAAAATTCAGACATTGCCTTTTGTATATATAGATTACTGGAGTAGTGCCTTGAAAGTTTTGTGCTCATTAGTACATAAAATTAGATTGTTTTATTGTTTTTTAGAATTTTTCAGAAACTTTTATAATTCAGAAACTCAGATTTTTTTTCTCGTTTTGTTTTGACAATTTTGTGCCCCTAGTTTTTTTTACTCCGTGCCGGGACACGGACTAACGGAGTGTTCGTCCGGCCCTTATATACGTGTCAGTATAAGGATTGATTTGGCGCTTAAGGAAGCTGAAAAATATTGTTATTAACTTGTTTCAATTCCTAAAAGTTAATCCGTTTCTGCTATTGTATGGATTTTATGAGCGCTACCCAACAAGAATGTGTAAAAGATGCACCATTCAGAATGTCGAGTCTGACTCGACATAAAAGTGCAAAGGGTTGAAGACGGATTATTTAGAATTCTATGCTTTAACATACTTACGCAAGATTTTAAAAGCTTTATCTTGCATCTGTTTAAAGATAACTTATTCGGCTGATGGGTATGACTTTTATTTTCCTATAGCCGCCCCACCTGCAAAGGAAGCATTTCTATCTGCAAATGAAATCAGCCAAGATGCTAGCGAATCATCAGGCACCATTGAACCATTCAGTGGCGAATCCGGTTCTACTTTAATCGCCTCTCAGACGGTTGGTGGAGTATCGGAAGATGAACAACAACCACCTGAAGACGATCCTGCTGCCCCTTTGATCTCTCCAAGATATGAAGATTTTGTTCCACCAGTAAATGCCAGTGATGATCGAACGTCCGAACCGCCGCCACCACAACGACCATCATATATTCAGTGCATGTGTTGCTGTTATATAACGACTTACAACATACATGAGGATAGGCAAAAAGTCACATATTACATACATTATACAAGAAAAATAAGGAATTCCAGTAAGTACAGCTTTGGATAAACCATAAGTATTTTAACACAGATGTGCATTCCTTCTCTGAACAAGAATCGGTTGAAATCTACAAGTTGGTACACACTCTTAAAATGTCGCCAAAGCTAATACAGGTAATACCTGCATATAGCTTTGGCGACTTGGCTTCAATGATATGCAGCGGTCAACGTCTTGCTTTGGCGATTTGGCAGCGTTTTTAAGAGTGTACCAACTTCTAGATTTCAACCCAAGAATCTGGTAAGTTAGATAAAATGTTTTTTTTAATGTGCACACTACCGAAACTAAATATAAAATGTTCTATTGAGAAGTGGTAAAATAATGCATTTAAAGCAATCGGTTAAATGTCGGTAATCTGGGAAACATTCGACGATATGATTTGATTCCAAAAACTGAGGAATTTCAGATGTCTGCCGAAGAGGCAGCTGCAGGGGTAAGAAACGCTTCCAAATTACTCGCTAAACTTGGCATAAACGTGAAATACTTTTCTCACCCTTTAACTATTCAAACTGACTGGAGGGATGTAAAATTCCCGCCAGGATCGTGTTTTGGTTTATGAAGGGATTATCAGTACAAATGAAGGACAATTGCCATTTTCTGAACATCGCGGCTTGAAATCGGAATTAAAGCACAAAATAAAGATTTTTTTTATTTCTCTTTCTCTTCTTTCATTTTCTATCCTTTTCGCTTTGTTTTGAACAAACTTAAACTGAAGTATGACTTTATATCCGGTCTCTGAAATAATCCATCAACAAACTGTCTGGAAACGACAATCTTGTTTAAAACTTGTATGGCATACATCCTACTTAGTATGTATATAAAATGGTCAGAAATCTGTCTTGTTCCGCTAGGTAATTTCGGCCCTAGAATTGTTTAAGAAAATTCTCATGGTTTCGATGTGTTTTCTACGATTTAAAAATATTTCTTTTGATACAATGGCTACTGGAAACAATTTTTTTCCCATTATTTTACCGCCCTCTAAAAATTTCTCTTGCTTCACTTTTCCTATGAATTCTCGTTCAACAAAATACGCAGTTATTCGCTGAATGTGAAGCGTGGAAAAAATTCTCAAATTGTAGAACTCTGAACAATCCTCATGGGTTAAATTAACAAGCTGAGGACCTATTCCGAATTTCTTGGGTGAAATGATAAGCTTCGTGGCGTCATATCTTGACTTTAATTCTGTTACGTAAAAAAAGCTTAGATTTCTTGATTTCCGCGTCTGTGCTTCACAGACGGATGTCTTATAAAATACAAACATAAAAACAATGGTTTATCATCAAAGATAAAACTTTTTTGTATTGTAAATCCATTCAAATGTTAATGCATATCTTCTGTAATTATATTTTCAGAGTTTATTCTGCTTGTGTTGGCTGCTCTCCTGTCAATACCCATCTCGTCGATTTATTTTGGTAAGTCTCCAATATTCTGAATCGGCAAATAAAATCGAATGCTTTCTTTTTTTAAGCTAAGTATGCGAACTCGCCGCCTAACAAAAGTTTGCAGCCGTGCAATGTAACAAGTTATAACGAATATTTATCATTTTCTTATCTTGAGTTTTAAGTTGTAATTATATAACAAAGTTATTAACTAAATTGAGTTAAAATTGTATCTTAAACCTTAAATGCTCAGTGTTGCCTTTAAGCAACATACCCAATTTTTGTCTTCTAAAATCTTGAGAATAAGATTGAAGCTCTAACTCCTGTTCCTTCCAATAAGATGTACTGAAATTTTTATTAAATCAATTTACAACATATAAATGGCAGCCTGAATGATAAAAAATAAAAAGTTTTTCACTTGAGGCTGTAGCTTATTTGCTTTGTTTGTACGCTTGAGAATACCATATTTTAAACTACAACTAGCCGCCTTCGGCGACCAGCTTGTTCGCTGGGAATGTAATTTCATTTGAATCCCTTATGCATAATTTGTTCATGGTTCCCTTAGCAATGTAATTTTAAACTTCAAATTGTGATTGACATTTCACCCGTGTTTTTTCAGTAGCTTTGCACATGTTCCGTTTATTGCCAACTTGAACGTCCCTAAAGGAGCCAAGAAACTGTCCGTGTCGTGTAGCATCTAACTGTAAGCTGTCGGCGCCAATTTCACTTTCTTATTTCTAATGCAAAATTTATATTTGATTTCAACATAAAAATGACGCTGCACATATGCTAATAAAAAGTATTAAAACATAGTAACCATAATCATTCAGCTTTAATGACGCGGCACATATGATAATAAAAAGAATTAAAACATAATAACCATAATCATTCAGCTTTAATGGAAACATTTCCAAATGTAATTACTATCTTAGAGGACGTTGTTTACAGATTTCCAG
Organism: Araneus ventricosus; assembly: GCA_013235015.1. Lineage (NCBI taxonomy): Eukaryota > Metazoa > Arthropoda > Arachnida > Araneae > Araneidae > Araneus > Araneus ventricosus. Next base: position 251,229 of record BGPR01001378.1, read on the forward strand.
AAAAACTGGTGAAATAAAAAAAGGAAAGAAAATTTATTAAGCTTTGCTTTCAACAATGCAAGAGAAACAGGTCGGGTAATAAATATTTGTTTAAACAATGAAAACGACTTGAATTTCATTGCAACAATGAGAAAAGTATTGTCGTACATTATGAGCAAAAATATTTTTTAATTTAGTAAAATTAGAGAAAAAATTGTACGGTAACTTAATTGATATCATTGGAAAGGCAATTGTTTGCATTTTCAGATGGTGTAAAAATAATTCTTGTGCTTGTTGTTATATTGTTGGAAGCTGTTAAGGTAACTCCAAAATTTCGCTTAATTTTTAATTAAAATTTCAAAAAAGGGCTCCGAGGTGCACATTCCCACCCTCCAAAGTATGTTTGTGCCAAATTTGTAACTCTAAGTTCAGCGGTTTGACCTGTAGAGCGCCAACACATAGACACACATTCGTTTATATTATTAGCAGAGATTGAGATGCTTAAGGAAATTCCTTATCCGTATTATTTATTAAAATTAATCTGTGTTTGACATTATAGAATCTTATCGAAGAAATTCTTTTCTGAAATAAAGCCCAGTGTTATCAGTTGGTAACAAATTTTTTTTTAGCCATAAACCATACTTAAAACAAAATAGGATTTTTGAAGTATTTTTCCCTGTTTTATTCAAGAAATGAAAGCCAAATTTAAATATTTTAAATCATATTTTTAAAAATTGGGCTTTTAAGAGTGAAATGAAAATGCTGTAAATGTGCGGAAAAATGTCAACTGAATTTGAAACCAGATTTTCATACCCTAAAATTTCAGAAGTTTGCTTTGCATTTATCTCGCTTTCATCAATAAATTCTAATCTTTAAACGTACCTAATTATATGCGAATTCACGCAATCTATATTCAGTGTGATTTGAAAGCAAAACTCTGTGTATTTGTTACGCCTAATATTTTTATAGATGTATTAGCAAGATTTGGTATCTAAAATTCGCACGTAAAGTGTCATCAATATGCTTAACTCATTTTCTGTGTAATTAATTTATTGTACTTATGAAAGAAGATATTTTTGACATTTTAACTTGTCGACATAAAAATTGACATTTTCCGTCGTGAAAGCATCGAAAGGTGATCCAGGCACACAAAAGTTGTCCCGAAATAGAAAGTGCCACGTAGCAAACCTCAACTTTCTGGTTTTATGACAAATGCGCACGCATTTTAAGAACAGCGCCATTGTGCAGTGTGAAGCAAAGCGGCTCAATCTCATGATACCACTTTTACGCAAGTCGAATCTGATTGGCTAATCGGATCATGTCATCGGTCACATGGATTTCTCGCCATTATTCCAGTAACTTTTTTGATTTTGAATGTGTGCGGTTTTCTCAATTACAAGCTTTACGTTTTCAATGAAAAAGCTAAGCTACGAGGTTCCCACTTTGCTGAAAGCGAAGCCGCTGATGTTTTTTAAAGTTAAACAATTTGCCCGGTACCCACTTCAGATGCCGAAGGCATCGCGTCGCTTGCGCAATCAGAAGGTCATGTGAGCTGACAAACCAATCGGATTCGACTTGCGTAAGGTGGTATCATGGGATTGAGGCGCCTGTGTGTGAAGGCACGAACTGTTACAACTCGGACAGAGCTAAGATTAAAAAAAAGTGAAAGTGTGGTTAGGCCCCCAAAATTAAAAACCTTTGTTAAAATTGGCTGATACATGAGTATCCTTTGTGTACATTATTTGCTTGTGTTTTGTGATTGTAATAACTTTAACTTAAACAGTGGTAAACTGGTGGCAGTTTTACTTGTTTTGGAAAAGAGATTTGGCCTCTATAAAAAAAAAAGATTGTCTCCCACATACATTTTTTAGACCATGCTAGTTCTTTAGATTTGACACGAAGATCAATTCAAATTCTGCCCTCTGATCGAAATTACGAGCTTCACACACATATATATTTTGAACTTTGTTACCTTGCGATATAGTTACTATTAATAAACCCTGCAATTACAACTTGTAAAGCTGTTGCTTGTCTTGTTGTCCCATAATACAACTTGTAAAGCTTTTATTACTTTCAAAGGGTTGTGTAAAACAGTAAAAAATGAGTTGATGAGCATTAAAGAAATTCAAAATATTAGCTCGGAACTAACCGATAGGATAAGATTTTGCATCTTTTCTTTAGAAAAGTACTCGTGAAGAGTCATATACTCAATAGGTTTGTTATTTAGTTGTGCCTATACATTAAATATCCAGAAGTTTAATATTGGCATAAATTCTAGAACTGTCATGGCCGATCAGTGGAAGAATCTAAAATATGTATATTTTTTCAAGCTACAAAAGACGCCAGCCTAATAAGTTTTTTTACTTTTAAAACATTTGGATGCGTGTAGTTTCATATTGGATCGAATTTTTTTGCAAATTGATACTGAGTGAATTATTTTCGGAATGCAAATCTTGTACAGTACAGATATTCATATAATTCTTTCAGGTGTCGCCTATAAAGAGTCTTGTCCTATGGCTCGGTTCTTACCAGTGCTGTTGATTCTTATGGGAGTTGTCGGTGTGATTTTCATTGTCGTCCGTCTTGTGACCATATCTACTAGAAGATGCCTTTGTAATGTGAAAGAACCATCAAAAACAATATCCATATCTTTAACATTTATGTTGATGGTTTTCATGGCAACGGGTATGTATGACTTCTAACCTAAAGGATTTTGATCTTTTATACTAGAGACTTCAACAGCTAAACCAATTAATACAATTTTTTAGCTCGAAGGATGTTGACTCTCCTTTTTCTGCATTTGCGACCGTGTTGTCCGGTAGTGAGGTTTCGGTTTCTGGAGCGGGTGGTTCCAGCTCCGATTCCACTAAAGATCCGCCGTGTATCTGGGTGCACTTGAAATTTGATGTCTAGAGTCAAAACTCCTCCCGCTGGGGTGGAGTGGAATTTTGGAGAGGGCTGTCTTTTTCATCTGACCACAGCTAAAAATTATGAGATTCGTCCCCAAGCATCCCTCTTATTGTTTCGAAGTGGTCGTTAACAAACTTGAAAATCTGCATTTTAGCAAATTAACGCATTGTTGTCGGGTTACACAATATCGATATTAAACTGTCTGTTTGCCACGAGAGCTCTGCTCGCCAAATTGTCTCGCTGAAGGCGGTCACCATAGCAACTGGTTATGTTAGGGAAGATCCATTTCGAATAGGAGGAATCTGACGGTAGTCGGGATTTTACTTTTGGCTCCAGTTTGCGGCTGTAAAAAGAGTTGTCTATCATTCGTCTTATCGGTTTTGCCGCAATTGCACGTTCCGTCCCATTTGGAGCTAAGTGCGCCAATGTAACGAACTTGAATGAACTTCTACCTACTCTAAATAGATTCCTCCTACGACAGTGGCGAATCTAGAATCCGGGTTTGGGGGGGCTGAGGAAATAAAAATTTTGTATCGTCGTGACGAATGTCAAACCTCAAGGCTAAAGTAAACCAAAACTCTTTAACTTTACAGACTTTACTCACCTGACAATAAAAATCATAAAGAACACTACAATACTTTCTATAATTTAATAAAAATTACAATGAAATAAATAGCCAAAAAATGTCTTCGACGGCGTCAAAACTACAAGTACAAGTGGAATGACTACAAAAATAGGAAAATCTTCGAGCCTGTCCAAGCTAGAAAGCAATGTTGAAACGTTTTTATTTTTTTAGAGAGGGAAATTAAGAAAAAAACAGTTTTAATGGTTTTAAATAATATCAAGAATTCTGGCTTGGCTCTGGGGAGGGATGTAGCCCGATAGCCCCCCTCCCCCTGGATTCGCCACTGTCCTACTATAATCTGTTTCTATAGTGACCATCGTCAACGAAACAACTTGGCGAGCAAAGTTCTCGTGGCGGGCTGGCAATAACTCTTTATTGTTTTATCTATTGGCTTACTTTACTGTTTACTTTACTTTAACTGTTTTATCTATTGGCATGGTGCTAGTTGAAAATTGAACATAGTTGTGGATTGGTGTACAGTTGCACGATAAGTAGAACCGACGAAACGCGCAATAGTCGAATCCGCATAAGTGGAAGTGTGACTTTGCATATAAACACATGCAGAATTTAATTAGAGGCAACGGTTAGCAGAACATCTGTTCGAAAGAAAAGTATGTAACGAAGAAATCATAATGGTAATTTTCATAATATCAAAACAGAATAGTACACATTAAAATAAAAGTTACTTAAAACGAAGTTAATTGCCATCGCTTCATAATATCGAACCAACTCGTCTGAGGACTCGACTACTTTTCTTCCCCACTTAAAATTTCTTGATATTAAGCTAATATTTTTTTAGGCCTTGTAGCTACATTGCGATTTTCATTAGCCTATTTTCTCCAAAATTTGTAACTCTTTCTCAAATGAGCCGGCCGTCAAGCTTACTTAATTGCCAAGCTTACAATTGTCGTTGCTTTTCCAGTGAATATGGGTCTGAGAAGTCTGCTTCTACAGAAACGATTTCTTCATACATCTGTATAATCTCGGCGACTTTAAATCGGACCTTTTCTATGTGTATTATTTAGCTCTTTGTGACATTACAGTAATCAACTACCAACTTCCAAATCGAATTGCCTGGGAAGACTAACAACTTCTATTACACGAGCGACTTGATCAGTTATTGACTTCGTTTTTGAAAAAGACTGGACAAATTTTCTTTTTGAATTTTGTATTTCTGATTATATTCTAAAATGGGAAATATTCGAACCGGGAGAGGAAGTAAGGAATCACTTACATTTGCATTCGCGTAAGTTGGGGTTTTAAGGCGTTAAAAAAGCTGCCGTTGATATCTGATCAAATGAATGTAACAATCTGCTACATTAGTTCTTAGTTTTATTGCTCTTTCCTACAATCTTGAAGTTTCTATATTGCCTATAGTTGCTTGCGTACTAAATTAGTTTCGTCATACGCATTTTGTTTCCATCAAGTCAGTGGTGATTACATGCCTTGGATAGAGCAATACTATCAGCCGCAAATGTCAGACGCATCCCTTGACATGTTATAAGAGACATCTAGACATGCAGTGGGATTTTAGAATAGAACGGATTAGGAATGGAAGTGATTTCTTACTGTATGTAATAAAGTTATGAATACTGTACGTTACTTAAAGTTTCGTAAGTGCATGCTTGAAAACCAAGCATCTATCTCGCTTACCGTGATTTTCCTGTAATCTATTGCAAAGGGTTTTTCTTTTCTGATCCGTGCGTTTTCTTTTCAGAAATGCTCAATATTTACAGCCGAAAACCTGTTTTTGACAATCCCAAGGATCCTTCCTTCTGCGAAAAGGCATTCTATGATTATGTATTTTACATGAATTTCGCAGTGCTAGTGATAGGAATTCTGGCACTGTTGCTACATATTCCTAAGGAACCTCGCAGTGACGGGCGAGTTATAGCGCAGGAACATTTTGAAGCCATGTAATTTTGAATTTTAATACTTTTTATTGTACGTTGTACAGTGTGCTAAATGAAGTTTTGAAATTATTGCGTAATTTTTAATTTAATGTTGGTGTTTAATGTGTCTAATAAATTTTTGATACCATCTAAATGCTGTTTTATGAACAAAATTCCAAACTGATCTCTTCAATGAGAAGATATATTCCAAATAGTTTAATGCGTTTTCATTTTGTTTCAGTACAATCAGGAATGTATTTTTGACAGAAATATTTTAATTTCGCAATTCGTCTTATTAAACGGCGTTGTATGGGAACCCGCATGTTAACAATGAAATAAATTGATAAAATAAAATATTTTTCTTTCATTTGTATGTGTCTACAATAAATTATGAATTCTATTTTTTGATAAGTTTCATTCGTTTTTTAATTACGGTGTTATAACTTCAATTTTTGCAACATTTTCTTTTGCTAAAAAATTGAATACTGAAAACGAATAATTTATGGCAGCGGTTCCCAACCTTTTTGGTTATGCGACCCACCTGTTGTGCAAAAAAATATTTTGAGGCCCAACTAACTAAATAAGCAAATAAAAAAAATAATAAAAAATAATACTGTATATATTAAGTACGTATATATGCCAATAGATGGTGTATAATAATGTCAATATGTATATATACGATATATAGCGATAGATGTTGGGCCAGCATTGCAAAATCCTTCAAATTCTTTCTTGTATGAATCGGTCTTTTGATGATCGTAATTAGTTGAATTTACTGTAAAAGTATTTAAAAATGTATTGTTTATAAATGAAAACTCGATTATTACTTAGCTTTCATAATATAAGAAAAATGAAAATAAAGCTGTCAAGATTCAAAATAAAAAAAACAAACTCGATAGGGGCTTTTGACATTGTTTGTCGCCCAACGAGAGATTCAATATCTGTATTAAAACTTGACAGTTTGAGCCTCAAGTCACTTTCTACATTCGATTTGTTTCTGTACTTATGTTTCAAAAACACTAAAGTTGTGAAAGCAAGTTCATGCAGATATGTGGTCGAGAACCTCATCAAATGTCTCGGACCAAATTTTTGCAATTTCTGGAAACTGTTCGATCATTTATCCAATGATATTGTTCTAAAAACGATGATTTTAGAGTCGTCGCGTCATAGTGCAATTAGCGAGGCTTCTTCATTTGACGGTACTTTCACTCTCTTTACCTCTGACTTTGACTCGTGACTAGTGTTCCGAGGCCCATCGATAAGTTATCCACGGTCCATGGGTTGGGAACCGCTGATTTATGGGATCAACGCCGGATCTTACAACTTCCATTCAACAAAATTCCATTAAAATACTCGCATGGAGACAGCTACAGCTTTGAAAACATTCGTGGACATGAATGCTATGGCATTCATTATCATTGTGATGTGAAATGATATGAATACCATAGCATTATATTTTTCAATTCATTTTAATTTAAAAATAGCCTATTTTTGCAGCTCGTGAAAATGCGAATGTGTTAACCTATTTAAAGCTTGAAAAATATCGATCTAAGATGCTTTTTTTTATAAGACGAGATCAGGAAAACGTGAATGATTCCCACTAGTTATGCAATTCAAAATGCTTACTTTTGTAGGAATGCAACCTCGGTGGGCTGTATAAGCTCAAATTAATGCAAGTTCTTGAAATTTTTATCTATAAAATAATTTTTTTTAAGAATAGTTATTTTAATTGCATTTTTTGTTGTAATTAATCTAATAACATTGTATCCTGATCATTTTACACTTTAAAAGATAAATTTCTGGGTAAAAATATAGTTGGAAAAAGTATTAAATTGCTAACAATATTAAGAGTTTAAACTTGAGCAATTGTCAAATTGATATAAATGTATCGGAGTACCACTCAGTCGTGTTGTAGTAGAGATGTTTGAAATTAACCGTAGTCTAGCTCTTTAAGGCGGTGGAAAGTATACTTCCCACCAAATTCATCAATTTTTAAGCTTTCAAGGAAATCTATTTTAGAATTCTCGTCAACCTTTTCAAGATCCTATACGTTCCAATTTCGTATTCAAAACTGTAAAAAAGTGTATTGACTTTAAATATTAATTAATTAATGAAATTAACAAAAAATTGTCATGCAACAAGTTTCTTTTCTAAAATTAATCTCAATCCCAAAGTTATTTTGTTATACCATTACTAGGAAAAAATGGCCCTTGAAAGGGTTAAAATAAATTTCTCGGAAAAGAATAAGTAATCGCATTTTATCCTAAAAGGAAACCAGCTAAAAAAAAATCATTCCCGCTTCGAAAACGAACATTTTTTATGCTGTTTCTTCTATCCGTACTGGTTAGAAACGAAAAATACGGTAGAAAAACGAACCATCGCAAGTTCAAACAAAACAACGAACTCGCATTAAAAAGAATTAGAAAAACAGTAAGTTGATTTCTACTATTGAACCCCTTATTTTAATTTTTTTAACGAACGGATCGTGTTCAGTTTTCGAAAATAACCAAAAACGTTCAAAAGTATGCAGCTGTAACTTGAAGGGCCGGATTACCAAATAGGAAATGTAGGCAAAATAATCTTAGTGGCCCTACAACTTTTGGGGCCCCTAAGATTATTTTTTAAAATTATTTTTACTGTGCACTCGAATTTACTGAAATTAAAAGCAAGTATCGTTTAAATTTCAGAACGTTGTTTTCTTGGGATATTTTTCATGTTTTCAAATTCGTTAGCAGATCAATGTGTCACAAGTCAGCAGTTTTGACAAACTATCACCAACCGCGAAATAATGTATTGACGATGATGTTTATTGTCAGATCATCACCGGATTATTTCTCTTTCGCATGCAAATGGGATTATGTTAAAAATTTTATAGAAGTTATGAAACAGTGATTAGCTCGTGTAAATCAAACTGCTCTGCATAATTATGGAACCAAAAAAAAATGTTTTCGGATTTTTATTCGTGAACATTATGAATTGTTGCAATGAGATTATTTAAGAAAATAAAGATAAATACCAGAATATAAATTTTAAATGTTAAGAAATATCATAGCTATACAAATTTAACAAATATTTTTGGAAATTCGAATATTCTCAATACATTACCTTTTCTGACGTCAAAAATATGAAATACGAGATTCAAAACCGATTTACAAATAGATTTCGTCGATTTTAGAACACCAAGATTTGGCTAAACCATGGCCTATCAGAATTCTTCCACTAGTGATCCTTTCTGAGATGAAAAACATTTTCGAGACCTTTGAAAAATCTTATCGAGACTGAAAAATTTGGAAATAAATAACTAAAAGTATTTATTAGTCCCTTGAAAAGAAAATTTATTTCGCCATCTAATTAGCTGGCATATCATCACTTAACAAGCCACCACCCATCTCAACTTTTTGAAATTTCAAAGAGGAAGAAAAAAACTGATTTTTTCGCAACCAATAACGAATATTTCTGAATTTCTTTCACATCTGGTAGGAACATGCGGTCTCATGTTCATAAATAATCCTTACTCAATATCATTATATGATCCTTACTCAATATCATTACATGATCCTTACTCAATATCATTACATGATCCTTACTCAATATCATTACATGATCCTTACTCAATATCATTACATGATCCTTACCATATTCATGATACTCAATATCATTACAGATCCTTAATTCATTACATGACTTACCACTCATTAATGATCCTAATCTCTCATTACATGATTCTACCCTATTACATGATCTCATTATCCTCCAACATTATATGATCTCATGACTCTATCCATATGACTTCTCTAATCACATTACATGATCCTTAATCAATATAATTATATGACTTTAATATCATTATATGATTCACATTATATGACTTACATTATATATGATCTCTACTATATATGATCTCTTAATATCATATGCGATTCTTGGCTATCATATGATTCTTATGATCCTTAATATCATATGATCCTTAATCATTACATGATCCTTAATCAATGTCATTACATGATCCTTAATCAATATCATTACATGATACTTAATCTCATTACATGATCCTTAATCAATATAATTATATGATCCTTAATCAATATAATTATATGATCTTTACTGTGTCACAACGGAACTCTTTCTACTTAGATCACATTAGATTAAATCGTCGCTAAACATGCAACACCACCTATCTCAATTTTTTGAAATATCAAAGAGGAAAGATATGCTCAATTTTTCCCAACAAAAAGCAAATATTTCTGAATTCTTTTTCACAGCTAGTTGGAGCATGCCGACTCATTTTTATATCGGACATTAAAAAAATGCAGAAATATTCGTTATTGGCTGCGAAAAACTGAGTATTTCTTTCCTCTTTGAAATTTCAAATAATTGAGATAGGTGGTGTTGCATGTTAAGCGACGAAATAATCGAATGAATGTCTGAAAGATCGGATGTGTGTTTTTAGTAGAAATAAATCATATTTCTGATTATTTTTGGTATGAAATTAAACGTTATACGATGACTTTAATTACAAATATAATTCGTCGCTTAGCAAGTAACACCACCTATCTTAATTTTTTGAAATTTCAAAGAGGTAGAAGAAACTGAATTTTTTGCAAACAATAACAGATATGTCTGATTTTTTTTAAACATAAGACCGCATGCTCATATCAGATCTTTAAAAATTCAGAAATATTCGTTATTGATTGAAAAATTCATCTTTTTCTTCCTCTTTGAAATTTCAAAAAATTAAGATAGGTGGCGTTGCTTGTTAAAAGACGATATCCCGTTTGGGACATAGTTTATTTCAATCCATATAAGAACGTAAACGACACCCGGGATATTTAATGTGTCCAAGTAAATTTTATATTCTAAATTAAATTCTTTTCAGATTAATTACCGATTTAAATATCAAAAATTCAGTAATTCGATACACGAATCAGAAACGCCATTATATGCTAATATATGAAGTGACGGTATACTTTTTAAAGAACCTCAGATTAGTTATGCAGCGATTTTTAGTGAAATATTTTAAGTCATGGCTTTCTTTTCTATTTTTCACCTAGAAAGGATGAATATTTTCCGCAATTATTTAACACGTACTCCACTTGAAGTCGCGACTCTCAGTTTAAGAAACCTTGAAATGTATAATAAGAAAACTGAATTTTAATGGAACTAATTAGTTGAATGAATGAATCGAATACATTTCTATCTTCAGGACCTTTTTTACTTCCTACGCCAATGCAGCACAATGCGACCGATATCTTAAAATCACGTCTAGTAACAGGCGCGGTTTGTTCAGTTACAATAAACAAAAGTGATTGTGACCCACAATGGTTGAGTCGCCGGTTTTACGAGCAAGGATTTGTATGACTCACAAGGTTGTCGCCGGTCATAAATGTGTTATAATGTTCTAAAGTGTACTTCGCACTCAGTCTTGTTGATTTTTACAAATGTTCCTGTAAATTCTTAAAAGGGAAACCAAATTAACAAACTTATGCAGGATTAGAAGCTTTTTAGTTGATTTGATTTAGTAAACATTTCTTGAGTCAATGAGAATTTTTAGTGCAGGTCATTACTGATACAATACCCCAGATATGTATCTCGGTAACGCTCTGACGTCACCAACAATAAAACTCGCGCCGACGTTAAACAGCATTATTAGTTAGCAGTTATAGCATTTTACAAATGTGCCTGTAAATTCTTAAAAGGGAAACCAAATTAACAAACTTATACAGTATTAGAAGCTTTTTAGTTGATTTGATTTAGTAAAAATTTCTTGAGTCAATGAGAATTTTAGTGGTCATTACTGATAATACCCCAGATCTGTATCTGGAACGCTCTGAGTCAAAATAAAAACTGCGCCATAGCCTCGACGTTAAACAGCATTATTAGTTAGCAGTTATAGCATTTACAAATGTGCCTGTCAAATTCTTAAAAAACCAAATTAACAAACTTATACAGTATTAGAAGCTTTTAGTTGATTTGATTTAGTAAAAATTTCTTGAGTCAATGAGAATTTTTAGTGCAGGTCATTACTGATACAATACCCCAGATCTGTATCTGGGTAACGCTCTGACGTCACCAACAATAAAACTCGCGCCATAGCCTCGACGTTAAACAGCATTATTAGTTAGCAGTTATAGCATTTTACAAATGTGCCTGTAAATTCTTAAAAGGGAAACCAAATTAACAAACTATACAGATTAGAAGCTTTTAATGGATTTGATTTAGTAAAATTTCTTGAGTCACAGTAGGAATTTTTAGTGCAGGTCATTACTGATACAATACCCCAGATATGTATCTCGGTAACGCTCTGACGTCACCAACAATAAAACTCGCGCCGACGTTAAACAGCATTATTAGTTAGCAGTTATAGCATTTTACAAACAAATTCTTAAAAGGGAAACCAAATTAACAAACTATACAGTATTAGAAGCTTTTTAGTGATTTGATTTAGTAAAATTTCTTGAGTCAATGAGAATTTTAGTCAGGTCATTAACTGATACAATCAGATTCGTATCTCGGTAACGCTCTGACGTCACCAACAATAAAACTCGCGCCATAGCCTCGACGTTAAACAGCATTATTAGTTAGCAGTTATAGCATTTTACAAATGTGCCTGTATAAAAGGAAACCAAATTAACAAACTTTATACAGATTGAAGCTTTTAGTTGATTTGATTTAGTAAAAATTTCTGAGTCAATGAAATTTCTAGAGTGTTTTCATTACTGAAATACTGGATATCCATCTATCTCTCTAACGCTCGTCACCAACAATAAAACTCGCGCCATAGCCTCGACGTTAAACATTATTTAATTGTTAGAGAACCTAAATTTCAGTAATTTTAATTTAAAAGAGTAATAGTCGTTCTAATTTCAAATTTATTAGCTCTAAAGTAGTGAAGTAAAATTTGCTATCGATTGATATAAAATTTATCTCGCTATGATCAATAATTCCCGAGAAATTTTAATTATATTAATCATATATTTCAAATTATTTTCCGTTTTTTAACAGAAAGAAATTACGTCAGTGGTATATCATGCGCGTGATACAGTTTAGACGTCCGATGATCTCATTATTTCTTGCAATCATGATGATATAATTTGATAATATTTTTTGGCAACGTTTTACAAGCAGAGAAGTGTTTTGTTTCGATATGAATTTCGTAAAATAATTTCTTTGAAATTTTAACTTTTGACTTATGTTTGACAAACTGAGAATTTCATGGTTATTGAATTATAATAAAATTGTTAAACAACGAAAAATACTTCACGCTGAATGTTGTTTACCAAGAGGTTTTTTGAATAAAGAAATATGTAAATAAAAAATCTTTCCTTTCATAAAACATATGCTTATTTTATTTGTTTTCAATCAATGTTAAGCATTTCTCTTGCATATATATTTTGCTATTTAAACACGTCAAATTTGACGGAAAATTTCTGGAATGAAGAGGCAATTTGCACCCATCATGCTATGGCGGGTGATTTTCTAGTACTAAAAGAATAGCCGTGGTTTGTATTAAAAATAATTTATTTGGCTATTTACAAAAAGTAATCTTTTAGTCGTACATGGAAATTTGAAGAACTGAACTTTTTAAGCTTGAAATATTAAGTCAACTACAATCATTCACATTACGCGAGCTTTTGCGTCTCGAGAAATAAAACATTTCAAAATAATTAATAAAGTTGTCTTAGCTCAGTATTTGAAATATAAGACTGAAAATAATTTCGTTACACTAGTTAATAGAAAAACAAAACAAAAAAAAATTAAAAAAGAAAATTAAAAAAAGAAAATATATATAGAAGAAACAAAGAAGAAGTAAATAATGAGATGATAACAATACACCTTTTTGCGC
>BGPR01001379.1:0-67925 GCA_013235015.1 Araneus ventricosus
CTGTTGTACTTCGTTCAGTTACATTATTGCTCTCAACATTTGAGTACCTATATAAAAATAATAATTTATGGAGAAACAGCTGTTTTTTAAAATCGTCTGGTTCAATTTATATTCTCATTTTAATTAAAACGTTTAGATAAGAAAGGAATTTGTGCATTATAATTTTTATGCAATAGTAGTTTTACATAAAATATTAGACATGAAAACAAGAATTCAGTTAAAATCCAGACAAAGCGGGTAATATCAGCTTGTTACCTTAAAAGTGAAGTGAATGTGCTGATAGAGACTCATAACTTCTAATATCTTGAGTCAAAGACTTCGGTTGAAAGTAGTTTGTTATAATAAGGAGATTACAATTATTGAAGAATTTTCTTTCTATCTTCAATCGTAATTGGGGAAGTGGACGCACATAGCTTTTCAGCTCAAAACTTCTAAGCAATTCTAGCTGACAAAAAAAAAGTTTTAATATAAAAGTTGATCGTTATGATAAAGTGATAATTCGCCTAATTGAATTTTTTTTCTATATTTAGTCGTAACAGAACTATGGAGAGAATTCGAATTATAGCAATATTTTAACATAATGCTAACAGAAAATTCAAAGGGCGAGAGAAAAAATTCCGATTACCAACGATTTCGAATTCAAAAACATTCGAATTTGCCGAGTTCCATTGTATAACATTTGAAAATATTTTATTTATGGAGTTTCAGTGGCTGCGATTGTGGAGCAAAAAAATTTATAGGCATCTAATAGTACCCCGAAATATAGGGAGTAGACAACAAAACTTAAAAATTTTTAAATTCTTAACCAGCTTTCCCCTGCACTATTTTTTTTATGTATATAATTCCTAGTTTTAAGCAGCTAAAATGACACAAAAATTTATTTTTTTAAATGTATGTATGTAATAATCTCACTTAAATTTTGCTTTAAATTCTAATATTATATATTTTAAAGTCTTAATGTATTCCAAAAGCACTTTTCTTAAACTCCAGTTTCGTTTTATTTCTCGCGCAGGAGGTATATTAAATCTCTCGTTTGGCATATTTATTACTAAAACAATATTTTAATCGTTTCCACGCGCACATATAAATCGCGAATTTGGCGTCCTTTTGGCGCTAGACTTTTCCCTAAAACACTTACGTAATTTAGTGAAAATAGCTAATATTCCCTTCACTTTGATCACGTGTCTATATGTTAAATCCCTACCTGAGAAAATGCAGGGATTTCTGTTCTCTTTTGACTTGAAACCTTAAACTAAGATGCACGTATGTCCTCCACTCTCCTTAAAAATGATTTAGATATTTGGATAATAAAAGAAAATTAGTTAATAACTCGGCTCTTTAATGATTACAACCACGAAAACATTTTAAGTTATTAATTTGTAAACATTTGGCAATTACTTTTCTAAATTGGAAACGATTGTTTAAAAATATGAAACTCTTAATACATTTGTTTATGAGTATAATAATCTCTGTATTCTTAGATATTAAGAATTAAAATAAACTCGCTTAATTCTGCTAAATAATTACAAAAGAGCACTATTTTTGTTAGAACAAAAAGATATTTTTAAGACGTTGCTAATTATTTTAGATGAACATTAACTCAAGAAATATTATAGTTGCAACTTAAATTTTATTTAAATATCTAAACTGTTCTTACATAATACAAATTCCTCGTAAGCGTATTATATAACTGGCACATAAATTGCTCTTCTCTTCTATTTCAACCGGGGGGAGGGAATAAAAATTCCATCTTTACTTGGTTTTTATGCGAAACTATGCATAAAAAATATTTAATCTTTACAGATATGATCATTGTACCAAAAAAATTACAAAAGCTATTATAATTCTTATTACATTTTCATAAGTCTCCTATTCGAATACATTTCCGATGGTTTAATTTGATGCATATTCTTCTGAAATGAATAAATGAATTTTCATTTTCTTTTCGAAATACATTATCGTTTGCTAAAAAGGGGAACAAAATTATCGTCAGTTACGCTATAAATATTTTTCCGAAAAAAAAAATATACTTACATTAAAGCAGTCTTGGGAATCAATTAAAAGAAAATGTACAGAGAAATAAAACTGCGTTCGTTATGTAGAATTGTTTTATTTCCACTTGGATTAGTACTAATTAATACACTAGAACATTAATTTGTAGTCATTGCTATATTTTTTATTGAGGGCGCAAATGTATGACATAGGATTTAATTAGCAGATTAAGTTCTTAACATTATTAAGTTAGTAACAGTATTTTTGCGTTTGTTATAGAGCGGTAAATTCATACGGGAATATATTGCGAATTTAATGTAATATATCAATGTATTTAAATACATTGTAATTTAATTACTTACTGTTCCTACTAATTCTTCGAATCTTTTGTGGCAATGGTTCTATATATTAAAAATGTTTTTAAAATAAAGTGATGGTGATACCAAGTCGTCTCGTTCTTTTGAGCCAAAGATCTTTCTAAAAATATCATTCCAAATTTTACGATGGAATCTTTCTCAGTCGATAAAGTAATACATGTTTTGGGTGCTTAAATTTTAAAGCTTAACAGGCAGATTAGTTTATTCTGATAAGCATTTAAATTATCATAAAAACACTTAATGTTTTTAATGATATATTTTCTAAGGTTTTTTTTTTTTAAATTTTGCATGCTACTTTACTTTTATATCCTAATTTAATATTTGATTTTATTTTCGAAAATCTCTGTTTTATAACCACAATGATAATAATTTTTTAAAAAATAAGATTTTTTATGTTCTTTACCGTAAGATTGTCCTATAATTTTAGCAAAGGATTTCGTTTTGTCCTAAAATATGCAAAGTATGTTATTTCAAACAATGTAAAGATAAATAATTAGTTAAGTATTAAAGTAATTAAACACCAGCTTATCCATCCAAAACAAATTTTTCAAACTGCTTTACAGATATAAATATTTAATCTAAACTGCTTTTTATAATAGTTATCATTTAATTATCTGGGTTAACTAATTTGTAGATTACACGAAAAATCTATGAAATAAATTTTGTAACAACACATATAATTATTTTGTATTTTTGTTACTGTTCATAATATTTTTATAAAATAATTGATCACTCAAATTGATACATAATTTAATAGAACATTGCTTGTGGCAACTCGAAGAAAATAAATAAAAATTATTTAAAATATCTATAATATTTTCATTTAGTAGGAACGGCAACACTAAAGATAAAAATCATCTTTAAATATGGAAACATAATTTCTAACAAATATGTAAACTATTTAATTAATTGCCACGAAACCTTCAATAAAACGTTTCTAATGCTTCGTAGTATTTGTGCGCAAGATTTGAAGAAAATCTATTCAGTAGTTTGGATTTTTATACCATTTATCCATTTCACTTTTACTTACATAAATTTACAAAATTTTTGGATTTTGCCACCATTTCTGTAACTCCCTCTAGCTAGAGTCCCGAACTGAAACTCAGAAAATCTGATCACTTTAATATCACTACTTTTTTTTTTTTACAGAAGCATAATTTTCACTTCGAGCTGAAATAACAAATATCAGGAAAATCTAATTTCCTTACGTTTGAAGGAAAAGGGGAGGAATTTGTTAAGTTTTCCTTTTAAAAGGAAATCGTGTGTGCAATTTCATAAACTGTCTAATAAATTTTTTATGAGCCGCTACTGTGTACACACTGGAGAATTCAATAAACTCACAAAATATTCGCGCGTGTTACTGTGCTATCCTGAAATATTTTCCGTGATTTGAATCAAAATGGCGCCAAGAAGAAAGAGATGACACAGTTCTGTAGAAATGGATCTTTAACTTGTTATATCCTACGCGTGTTTCCTAATATATTCCGTCGAATAACGTGAAATGTTTCCGAAATGTGCCTACTAAGGTTAAATAAATAATGTTTTATCGTTTTACGACTCTTTCGGCAACTAAATAAATACTTTTATGAAAGGTATCCATTGCACATTCATTCCATATTCTATTCCTTGCTTTTGAAGAGTTGTTTTCGAAGGTATTTATTGTATTTAAATAAACGATGAGGCAGGATTTAGTAATTTTTATTGCCTTATCTTATAAACGTGCGTGCGGATGATAATCTTAAACACCACCTCAAATTCAGTATAATTTGTGAATACAACTTCTCCTCGACTTAGATGTACGCGATTCACGACCATCTGCAATTACGAACATAAAAAAATAAATTTCAAAATAAAAAGTTATTTTAGGTTGTAATTTTGTTTACAGTACGTACAATAGAGTACATATTGCATATTTATTCTTGTAAAAAAGGGAGAAAAAAAATGGCGCTCCGGCTCCACTACACCCCTGATTGCATCGTTGTTTCAAACAAAAATGACCAACTCAAAAAAAAAAAAAATTACCATTGTACGTACTTAGAAGCAGTAATAAAATTCCTTTGTATTAACATTTGTTTAATTTTTTTCCTTTTAATTACAACAATATTTAGATTTGTTTAAATTATAATTACTTTCTTAATTTGTTCTATACATAGCACATTTTTTCCATTGAAAGTTAGCTTTGCGGAACGCGATTTTGCCGTGCCCGCAATTGACGTAACCCCTGCGCTCCGCAAGGGTTTTCGGTAACATTGTATTTCTACACTCTCATATCTTGTACAGTAAAATGCAGTAAACGGTTTTTATTTTTTCCATGAATGCCCTCCCCAAATATGTGCCCGCTCCTGCCCGGCCTATTGTCATTGAGTAAGAAGCAGTAACATAAATTGTCTATAACCACCATGACAAGTGTCCTTGAGAGACAGTACCGGGGACTTTCTTTCATGCTGCTTCAAGTAAGAGTACTTCGCTCCAGGGGTTCGCAGTGACGAACTGTCGTATGCTGGGGAGTGGGCCTGATTCTGCCTGCATCTATTCTGAAAACCGCCTTTTGAAAAGAAATGCATACTTCGGTTCTTTTTGTGGGAAATTCGTCAATAAAGGTTAGTTTTAATAAATGATTTAGTGAATGATACCCAAAGATTTTACTTATGAGGTGAAAAAAAGTTGAATTAAAGGAGCTCGAATTTTAGAATTCGCGATTTGACTGCCTGACAATATTAGTGTAAAGACTGTATAACAAATTTCATTCGTTTAGCTCAGGGGTTCCCAACCTTTTTCCCTAGCGTACCCCCTAATTATTCTTTTTGTTTCGGCGTACCACCTACTATTATATCCCCCCCCCCCAACCATACGTCTTTGCAAAGAAGTTTTTATCAATCAATGTTAAAGTTATCTTAGGAGTGAAATGATTCGAATTAATAACATTTGCAGGACTCGTATTTGATTTGACATTTTATTGCATTTTTACAATAGTATTAGTTCAACGCCAAAACAAATGAAACCACTATGTAATAGTTTCGTCTTAACTTATAAGGATAGCTAAACATTACACTTCGTAACAATCAACTATTTAAGTGGTACAGTTATTAAATAGCAAGTATTCGCTTGCAGAAACAAAATTCTCTAACTTTTTTAACCTCTTATGCTTTCTTGTTTCCGTTCTTAACCACAAGTTGGGAACCTCTGGTGTAGTTGGTTCCGTTTTGGAGTTATCGCGTTCACAGACAGATAATTTAAAAAATTCTTTTATTTTCAGACTCAAGAAAGTCCGCAAAGTGGATATTCATTAAAATTTGGAAGTCTAATTTTTTTGACGATTAAAATATATTCTTTTGCTATACCTCAGTGGCGTAGGGTAAGTACCCGGGTCTTAATATGATTTTTTGCCCCCCCCCCCTCCGCCATCATCATTTACTTAGCTTGTATGAACGGCACCCGGGGGATGATATTTTTTCGCTCCCTCATCGCATTTGACTTTATAAAATGACATAAACGCATTAATAAATAATAGAAATTTAAATCAAAAGAAAATAAATTAAAAGAAAACAATGATAAAATGAAAAATAATGAAAACAATAGACGTTTTTGCGTGCAAACGCAGCAGCAAAAAGTAATTGCTTCAACAGAAATTTTTTAAAAAGTACAACAAGAACTATAGAAAAACCAAAAGTTTACCAATACTTAGAACAATTTGTTAAGAAATCACTCAAAATGAAAAGGAACTAAAATGGCTCACTCATCAGAAACCACACGCCATTTTTAGTTCAAAAAGGAACAAGATTTTCTGTGGAAAGGAATGACAAAAAGTCAAAATTTATTCCTTCCTGTGGTCTGAATCTTGTCCGGCCACCAAATAAATAAACGCATTAACATTTTGTCACCATGGCCAATATAAGTAGCTGCGAGAAAATATAATTTTTAAAAAAAAAATCCCAGTCGTGATCAGTGGCTTAACAAGCTTAAATGGCCAGTGGCGACGCGTCCATAAGAGCTGCAGTCCGCCCCTGAAATTATTTTAAAAGATTGTATTTTCATTTTCATTCTAATTGGCTTATTTTTAAACTCTGAGAATTCAGTGATCAACGAAAATGGCAAAAAAGTAATAAAAAATGTAAAAAGAAGACTGAAAATCAATCAAGCATGAAGAAAGAGACAGACCAGAGCTGCATCAAGTTTTGCCTCTCCTACGGATCCGATATTAACGCAAAGAACAACGCGGAGCGGGAGAAAAGCAACCCTTTCTCCGCTTGAAAGTTTTTGAATTATAGCGTTCGCATGACCGCGGACATACAGACAGACAGACAGACAGACAGACTTCCTGATGACGGATTTTGTCCAAAATATGATAGAAACCTACAAATTATGTTTAAAGACTACAAACCAAATTTCATCCCTTTATCTCTAATGGTTTCAGAGTTATCGTGTTCACAGACATACAGACACACAGACAGACATAATTCCAAAATTGTGTTTTTCGGACTCAGGGAGGTCTAAAACGTGGAGATTCGTCAAAATCTCGAGTTCGAATTTTTTGACTACTTCGTATACGAGAAAGTAAAAATTATGGTAACCCTACCTCTTATATAAGAAAGTAAAAACGTAAGAAACGGCATTATAATACGTATTTGGAAGAGAACCTCCTGATAAAGAAATTCTTAAAGGATGATAGGTAATATATGAAACAGACGAAATGATAAGAAAGTAGATGTATAAGGGGAAGATACAATGTCTTACTATTACATCAGTATTAAAATAACAAAGTTAGGTTCGTGAAGTATCTTATATAATATTCATTAAAAACTTCACGCTCACATGAAACTGAACTGTATTTTATTTATACATAAAAGCAATGGAGTACATTCACGTGACGTCAGAGTCACATGACAAACGTCACTATTCATGTCCTTTAGCATCTAAATATTAATTATGATAAATATGACGTCAGTTCCTTTTCACGCCTGCAATGAATTCCGAAATAAAATCCGCGAGGAGGATTCAGTTTGTATCACGTGACCTTAAACGACTTCATCGTCAAATGTAAGCGAGTTCTTTGTAAAAAGAATGAAATATTAAAGGCGATTTAAATGTTAATAGAAATAAGGGTAATTTTTATTTTTGTTATTCGAAAACTATACAACTGTTCACTCCAAATCATACAGCATCGGTAGATTCTCATTAAATTGAGCCTTTTGAAGTTAATCTCTTATCCGGAACGGAAATAGGTAACATACAATTTCTGAATTCGAATTTTTGAATTCTGTAAGTTTATTTTTTTTAACAGAATTTATCACTTCATTCAATGCGAATACTATTTTGATAGATTTCTGATAAAAGGAACCAAATATATTGATTTTTTGTCTTCAAATCCACAGCTTGTGAAAAAAAATTATGCCTCGCTTCTGGTACAAATTTTTCTTTGATTTATTATTAACTTTTACTGCGATTTTTAAATAGCAACTGAACAAATGAGTTAATGTGTATTGTTATTATTTTTTCTCGTGTCTTTTGATAAATTCGCAAAATATTCATTGTGATGTTTTTTTTTTAATTTTGTGACTTTTTAAAATTGATATTTTGTTTGCAAAAGGAGTGTATAAATTAATCGTTTGCTTAATGCAGTTGGTTTTTTTTTCCCACGATACAGGAATTTGTTTCAGAACTATGCAGATCTGAAAACTTCAACCATGTGGAATTTCAATATCTATCCAAATCTTGTTATTGCCCTTTTAAGCAGACTAGAGTCCCATTTCAGTAAGCCGTTATCGCCTTCAGTAACGACAAAAATCTTATCTTGATGCCAATTAAGAACATATGTCCTATGCTTCTTAGAAACTTTAAAAAAGCCCAGTGGTAATCAGAGACGGGCCACACTCGACGAACTGACCGTTGGCCATTTTCCTACTTTATTACCCCTTTTACTGCCCTCTGAGCAGACCTGTTTAAATACATCACTTTGGTGTTAACATTCATCTCCCCCCACCCCCGTTTAGAAATGGCTATAATTCTTCTGTCCTGATCTCATTTCCTGAAGGGGAACGGTTATCTCTCCACTGCAAACATTTTAGTCGTTTGCATTTTCTGCTGAAGTCAAGCCATTCTCTGTAAACCCTGCATGGCATTCCAAGAATTGGTAGTTTATACGTGCGGGAAGAATATTGTCTTCTACACAAATTTGATTCGGTATAGAGTGTTATTAAAAAGAAAAAAAAAAGAAAGCGGGGTTCATAGCATTTAAAAGTAGGTTGAGATTTTTTTTTGTTATTATTTTAATAATCGGAAGCAAGTCAAAAGTTATCCGTTTACTAAAAAAGATCAATTATTGCTATTATTCCGCACACCTAACAATTCGAATACCAGAAAAAAAAAAATCAAAATTAAGATTACAGATACACTACACAATTTTGAAAGTCAAATTAAACATATCGCTTAATTTATACGTTTTTTAAAATCGTCTGTTCTCTGGCAGAAAATTGGCAGTTCGACCAAATGTTTTCATCAGATGCCATAAAACTTGCATGCAAAATTTATTATAAATTTTTTGAATGAAAATTACTAATGCTTGGGCACTATCATAGATACTATCTCTCTCTGTGTAAATTCTACAGAATTCTTTTCTGATAATAAATACTTTTTTTTGAAAGAGAACGTTCTTTTCTTCTTTTTCTTAGCCATTTCTTTTTTATTCAGGATAAAAGATGCATATATAAGTAAAAATAAATCAAATAATGATATAAAAATTATTCGTAGAATTGAATCTGAAAACGATCAAGTCGATTTAAGATTAATTGGCTATTAAGTAATTTCGTTACTTAAACCTAGACTTGTTTATTTTTAATTGCGAAATAAACGATCGTATTTTTAGTTTAAAGTGATTTTTCTGTGAAATATTTATTTGATAAGTTATATCATAAACAGAAAAAAAAAATTCCCAAATTACAGAGAAAATTACATGCATTTGCACGAAAAATCTTCTGTATTATTTTTAATTTAAAATGTATACCTTAATTTATTTTGTTGTTTCACCAGACTAATGGAAAACAAATAAATAACTATAAATAAATAGAATGTAAATACATTAAACAGTGTCACCTTAACTTCAATCCTAATTGTTTGAGAAGTTTTCAAAAAATACTAAAATACAAGAAAAATTTCGAAGACTTCTCAGACTTCGTAATTTAAAAGAATTTCAAAAAGAAAGCCACTTTTTTTTTATGTGATTACACTATATTCGAATTTTAACTTTCATTAAAACTGTTACCGTTGTTTTCTAAAAACGAAATACGTCAAAAAATTATACGCAGTATAATAAATATAACTGAATACACTATAAAAAAAAAACTCTAAAATTTTTTTAAACTACAAGAGAATTAAGAAGTATTAACGTTGCGCTTTTAAATTATTTTCGAGGTAATAAAAAAATTGTTCGCTTTAATACGTAATTAGTACAAGATAAAACAGAATTGTTGAATGAATCGGTATTACAAACAAATTCATAACAAACTTGTTATGAATGTAGTTGATTTTCTTGCTCTTATACCATTTTCTTTCGTCTGTCGTCTTTCTGATGTTAATATTTCCTTTGCGATTCTGTATATTCACCAAAGCATCTTTAGTAGAAGTCTATTTACATTTAAATATTTCCCTTTTCCTGGCTTCTTACGCTTTATCTTAGAAAAACATTCGTGACCTTGACCTTTTTTGCTATAGTGCGAGCAACTTTTCCCCATCTACTTATCTCAGCAGTCAGTTCTTAGAATTGATTGCTTGCTCAACGAACAAGATGTGATTAAATAATGTCATGCATAAATTGACTGATTTTTTGAATCTATTTAGAGGAAGCATTAATTGCTGTTTTCAAAACTTAGTTATTCTTGTGAATGCAATGCTTTTACGCAAGGAAATAAAAGTTTTTCCTTGAGATCAAGAATGTTCATGAAGATATATTGATATTTGAATGAGGCTGAAGAACGTAGATAAAGAATCGGTTGCCATTTGCAATCGGATAATGCAACTGATAAGACAAATGACTAAGCAGCGATATAGTTCAATTAAATTTTTTTTAAGAGCCAGTGTGTCAAAATATATTTTAAGATTCTTTAATTAACAATGGAGGATTTTGTGAGAGAGATACGAAAAAAAAAAAGGTAAATTTGCAAGCAATGCTGTTCTTCCTGTCCACTGTGATCTTTAGAAAAAGGCGAAAGGTTGCCACGATATAGCCAAATTTATCCATTAAATATTTTTCAGTTATTTGATGTACATGATAAAATTGCATTATTTTTTAGCATACTGCATTTGTAATTGTTTAAGAAATCAGCCTTAAAAAAAAAGAAATAAAAGTATCCTGAAGGTTTAACTATAAAAAAAATCGTCTGTTGGTGAATCAGACATAGAAGAGAGGAACGGGGAAATTATAATACCCGAGGGAAAATTTTAAAATCAAGTTTGATTTGAATGAAGATTGATTGATCTTTCACTGTAAAATAAATACGATGTGTATTTTGAAATTTCCTATTAGAGTAAATGATTTGTGCTATAAAATTTCTTTTTAGAATAAATATAAGTTAATTAAAAAGACATTGATTTTTTTTAATGTTAAATAATAGTAAAAACACGGGAGATTTTTTAATGATATTTTTCTGTACATCAAAGTTGTTCTTTATTATTCATCACAAGTTTCCATACCCCGATTTACCGATTACCCGAGGTGAGCCGTTTCGAATAACGATTTTTTTGGTTCAGCCATGAACATTTATTACTATTTTTTTTATCTAATAGCAATATATAATTATGAAATTTTTGAGAGCAAAGCGAATTCAAAACTCTCTTTGTAGGCTATACTTACGTTCTTCATTAAAATTAACCCTCAGTCGGCGCAATATTCGCGCTGGCGAGTTCGGCGCAATGTGCCTGACAAACGCAGGTAAACAATATCGTAATTAATATGATTAGTATCCATTAATTTTAATTTTAGCATTCTAAAATTATTCACTGACCTTCTTGGGAAGGCTTAAAAGATAAAAGTAGAGGATATCGTTGCAAACCAGCGGGAGAGACCTCCCCGAAACTTTCTCGCATACCACCAGTAATGTGGGGTGGGTAAACAGCCAGTTGGTGGGTAAATATTTTTGGGGTATTTACCCAAGGCCTGGTTATTTTGAAAAAAATATTATGAATAGTGATTTACAATGAAACATATAAAATTTATGAATTCCAAAAAACTTGTTATTTTGCAAAAAAATTGCGTATGCTCGCAATTTTTACGCGCGCTGAGGTACCACAACTTTATTTAACGTTTTTGAGTACGAAATCTTACTAGGTATCGCACAACATTTCACTACACCTCTGGTTAATCACAGGAGTCCATCTGGAGAATGTCAAAACGAAGTTTCGTTTTGGGGATTGCCATAATTTCCGAAGCGCGTGTTTGCGGCTCGCTACAATTTCCGGCAAGGTCAGACGCCAACCATACTCACTTGAGTAAAATAAGCGAAACGCTCGCCAACACACAGTCGTAATGTGCATTTTGAACTAAATATGCAATTTGAACACCTGTTTTTTAACCGATTGAGATGAAAATTGGGCACAGATCTATAATTAATGTTAGCATCCGCGATATCAAGTTTTATTTATCTAAGTCAAAGGGCTTATGAGATACAAGTATGCGATTATACAGACCGACAGACAGTCAACCCGTTAACGGATTTGGCCCAAAATTTTACACGGACTTACATTCATGACGAGAAAACTGTGTACCAAATTTTATCCATCTAGCTATTCAAGTTTTTGAGTTATAGTGTTCGCATGACTTCGGACATACAGACAGACAGACTTCCCGTCGAGGGATTTTGTCCAAAATTTGCTAGAAACCTACAAATTATGTTTAAAGACCACATACCAAATTTCACCCCCGTAGCTCTAATAGTTTTCGAAATCGTGTTCACAGACACACGCATAGACAGACACACACACAGACAGACATAATTCCAAAATTGTGTTTTTCGGACTCAGGGAGGTCTAAAACGTGGAGATTCGTCCAAATCTCAAGTTCGAATTTTTTGACGATTACAATACTTTCTCTTTGTATACGAGAAAATAAGAAAGTCTCGCCTTCGCTGTTATTTCCGTGCAGTACAGTTTGTGTTTTTTGAATTCGCAATTTCAGAGGTGTTTCGGATAACCCGAGTTCGTTTAACCGGGATTTTTCTGTATTTTAGATGTCTCAAAAATAAAAATCTACATCCTGATAAAAAAAAAATCAAAAGAAAAATCCAAATTCAAATTAACAAATTCTGCTTAAAATTCTTACGTTAAATGAAAATTTATTTTAGAATATTCAATGCATCAAATTTATCCATGTTACTAAACATTGAAAATTGTTTTTACATACTATGGATTGTTAAGAATATGACTTCGCACTCTGCATATAAAATTATAAGCGGAGCTTTTTACGAAGATGTTCAGAACTAATATTCGAAATAGAATATTTTAAATTCTCTTTCCTGTTGATTCTTCCAGAACTATTTTTGCTAACGAATTCGTTTAATCGCCGTAACTTCAGTTTAAATCGCGATTATATTTTTACATCAAACGTGAATTCATTATCATATCGTTTGCTAAAACTGGTGGGAAAATGTGAATTATGTAAGTAGTACCTCCTGTATTTAAAGTCATCATTTATAATGAAGATGTTGTTGAAATGCTTTCAATTCGTTTTTTTTCTTCTTTGCTTTGTTTATTTTAGTGAAGTATGGCATGTTTTGGAAGCACGTGTTCTACTCACAAGTGCGACAGAATTCTTTTGTTAAAAGTGAGCCCAGTAATAGTGACTATTCATTCGCTTTGATAGAACATTTATTTTAAATCATAACAACTTTGATATTTACTGGATTTATATTCTTACTTTAAAAAGGAAAATTTTCATGCAAGACTGAATTTCTGAGAAGAGCGCAAATTTTTCGCATGGTTGAATATCATGGAAATGGTAGATTTTAAAATTCATCTTTATTGTTTTTTTTTATTTTTTTTATTATTTTTTTAATAATTTGATGAGTTTGTTTTGCTATGATCTGGCGTAGGCTTCATTATTTTTTGATAAAAACATACCAATTTTTTTTTTCCGAGAAAAAAGAAAAGGAAAAATGGCAACCAGTAAAACTAGTGATAACAAAAAGGGTTTAAATCTGCTGTCGAGTGATATTTGATGTAACTTTTCATTTTTTGACTGAGTTGAATTTCTTCTTTTAATAGTCAGTAAAACTCCATGTTTTGCGCTTAATTAAAAAAAAAAAAGTTTTGATGCTTTTAAATATGAAGTAATTGCATAGGTATTTTTTTTTTCAATAAGTAAAACATTCTAAAATTAGAAAAAGAAACGATGCCTCTTTTTTCATTCATATTTTTAAAATTATGAGACTTTATTTTTTCCTAGAGAAGCCAAATTTTACAAACTTCATATTAAATTAACACGATGGAATAAATTAATTCTTATGTGAAACACATCAAATACACGGCGCTAGTTTCATTTTGGAACCCTTTCTCAATCTTTCAATAGAGAGAGAGAGGGAAAAAAAAAAAAAAAACCGTGCAACTAAATGTTGGATGTCATGCGCAGTATTGCCATATGACTGTGACGTCAAATCAATGTTTTCCGTTTTTTAAAGCAATTTACTGACGGTCCTAAAATTACATTAATTATATAACTACTTATTAAGTAATTATTTACTAATGATTCAATTTATCATGCTCCCAGAAACTATAATTAGAAAATATCAATAATTCATTTATTACAGATTATTTTATTTCCATTCAAGCATCGTATTTACTGTAGTGGATTGGAAATTAAAACCGTT
The DNA here is from genome assembly GCA_013235015.1 of Araneus ventricosus. Taxonomy (NCBI): domain Eukaryota; kingdom Metazoa; phylum Arthropoda; class Arachnida; order Araneae; family Araneidae; genus Araneus; species Araneus ventricosus. The sequence goes on from BGPR01001379.1 coordinate 14,222, forward strand.
ATAGAAACCTAAATATACCGAATTAACTGATAATAACGAACTAAATAACGAAACGGGTCTGAAACGTTTTTTTATTAGTTTTACCCGACGTTTCAAATTGTTACTTTAAAGACGAATCATTTGAAAATTAAATAAAACAAATTTATTAAACTAAAGTAATGTTGCTTATTTCATTACCGGCCGTAAATGGTAATATGACCGGTGATAATCTAATTTACCGAATTAATGTAATGAATAATATAATGAAACAGAAGTTAAAAATAGAATAATTTTGAAATTATTTTATATTTTTATTGTTTTTTATAATTATTTGAATTATAAAAAAAAAGACGAAGTTTCATTGAGTTTTTTTTCTAATATAAGATTATTATATAATGCTGACATTTTTTTTATACATTTTTTAAATTCAGAAACAAGATCTTTTTTACTATGTGAATTAAATCAGGTCTAATTCTTCGTACTTCCATTTATGAAAGTAGGCAATTGTGCTCAAATTATTGTTTTTAGTTTTGTTGCCGCTATCGAAGAAAAAAGTAATAAACTGATTTAGCACAAATTTTATTATTATAGCAGATAACTCATAATTGTAGAGTTATTTATTACGTCGTCAAATCTTATTTATTTTTCAAACGTTCACAAGAAACAGCCGTTTAGAATTCATTGCAGTCATTTATAATTTAACCTTCTTGAAAAGGAAGAAATATACTACACATTTATTCTTCCGCAGAAACTTCGAAACTCATAATATCGTCTGCAGCATTTCCATTATTGGATAAATATTTATAAAAAATATATTTAGCAGTAGTCCATTTTAACCAAAGGGGGTTTAGGGAATGCCAGAAAGAAACCTCAGCTTTGAGATTCAATAGCCTTAAATCTGTAACATACGGTCGGGAATTCGAACCCCCCCCCCCCCTTCTCATGGTTGTGCATCCCTTCGCTAGCAGAAGAATGTTTTCTTTTGTGCACGAGGGTCATTTCCCTCCCCTTACCCTCCTCTTTTTTTTTTATCTTTTTTTTGCTGTAGCTTATTTTCCTGGTATTTTTTCTGTTCTTTTTTTTTGTTCAGGTGTAGAGTGGATGGGATATGCTTTATTTTTATGCTTCTTTTTTAATTTTTCGTTGCCTTTTTTTTATTTTTTGCTAAAGTGCTTTCATGGAGCAGTATTTTTTAACCGTAACGATAACGGTGTGAGTAAGACGTGAGTTTTTTAAAGAAAGAATTTAGTGAAGTGAAAAAAAAAAAAGTGCGGATAGTGGTAGTAACTTAATATCAATAAGATAAGTTTTAGACATTTTAATTTTGATTCAATAAATCTGGTATTTTATTTTAAAATGAAATAAATCTTTTTAAATTTAAAAATTTCAAATTTTGATTCTGGCATCATTAAAGATAAACTAATTACAATTAAAATTAAATATGATTTCAAAATTCAAGAACTCATTACTAAACTATTTCAAATTAGTAACAATTCGCTTTGTAATTTTAAATTTGATTAGTTGTTTTCTAATATTAATTATTTAGTCTTGGAAACTGATTTTTTTCCAAGATAAATAATAATAATAAAAAAATAAAGTTTAGTTCTATATTTGTTACGTGAATAAACAAACAGAATAAAAGTGTGCGTGTGACTCAGAAAGGAGATTCGTACAAAATATAAATGGCATAATGTAGCAATATAATTTCAAACTTCCATTCATTTAAATAGATTTTTAATTAAACTTTTAAATTCTGTATTTAAATAACTCTGAATTTCAAATTAATGTTATTTTATCCCATATTTTTAATAAAAATGTTTACTTATTGATTAAATGCTTAGTATTTAATAGAAAGAAAAGAAATCTAAAATATTTATCGCACATGTCTTCATTATCAATCAGCACCATGGTCAAACGAATTTCAGCTAGTTTCGTTCCAAATAACTTTAAAACCAGTTTTGAAAAAATGAAACATATATATATTATTTAACTATTCGGAAAAATAAACTTTGACTAATGCTCATTTTTTTACTTTAATGCCTTAATTTTCATAACACCTTTTGGATTCGTTATCAACGTACTAACCTAGCTCTAAAGGTGATATAAATATATATTAATTACTATGTGATTATTTATTACTTAAGCTTAATATTTAGATTTATATTTAAATCAATATAAAGTATCATATATATCATCATTATCAATCAATATCATGGCCAATAGGATTACGATCAGAATTTTGTTTAAAATAACTTTAAAATGGGTTTATAAAATTCTTTAAGTCATTAAGAAAAACCTAATGTTCCGTTTTTGTTATAGAATTTTCTAAAACTAAATGTTATTTAGTTAAACTTTTAAAATGAATATTTAAACAACTCAGACTATAGTTTAAACTATTGTGTGATTTTCATCATCTATTTTATACATCCCTGATTTAGAATTTCAAAATCAACGATCCGAGTCAATTGGTTTCACTTTCAAAAATCTAAAAGATAACAACATCTGTCATTATTATAATTCAATATTATGATCAAATGTATCATTGCTGCTGTTCCATTTCAAATAACTTTAATTAAAAAAAAAATTCGATCATAAAATACTCTTTTGTCGATCGAAGGAAAAAAAAAGTAGTTGGCTAATCCTTTCTAAACCCAATAAACATTAATATCATAAATCAACAATCTAAATCTTTTTAAATGTCGATCGACATTCTGATTGATTTTTTTGATCATCTTCCCAAAATAAACACGAAAAAGCCATTCAAACAACCAACAATTTTTTTTTTCGTAATGCCTCCTCGATTTGTTTATCAATCCTCCAACGCTGCCCCAAAGACACCAATCTATTTGGCGAGCGATAAAGTCGCCAATCGGTCGCACCCCCGTTTCAATCTTGAGAAGCAAGATTTTGTCTGCGCAAAGCATCTTGGGATTGATAACTGACAGAACGAGCCAGCGCTCGCCCTCTAGGATATTGTTTGCAATTTGTTTTTATTTATACCGTAGTCTTTTGGCGCTGAGAAGTGGTTATGTCAATGCTTCTTTGCGCCACTTTCCGTACGGATAAACCGACATGCGCAATATTCAATCGCTGGTGTTGTTTCAAGATGTTCTAGTGTCGTTCGCGAAAACTTATTATTATTATTCGGATTATTTTTACGACCTATTTAAATAATTCTGCTCGTGGAATATTCATTCGTAAATGCATCGGTAAAGAAATTTTTGTCGCCAATGGAGGCTCAGCTACCTCAGGTAAATATTCCATTTCTTGTTCTTTCTAAAATAAAATTATCGATTTCATGTTGGGGTTCTGGAATTTTTAAGATATTAAAAATATAATGCTAGTAGTGTTCGCGAATGAGTTGTGATCGCGGAATTAATTTATCGATATATTGATATCCTTTTCAGAAGTTGAAGGTAGAGTTAATATTGTTGATATCAAAAAATAAAATCTAAGTGGATTCATAATTGAAATGTTTTGAAACGAAAACATTTAATAGTTGTATCAAACAACATTCCATATTTGGATGTTCATTATACGTGCTCTTGATTCTTTTTGGTAAATCTATTTAATGCTTTGTGTTAGTTTAAAATATCGCATTTAAAAATCGTTTGAAAATTTTAATTAACATTTTATGACGTATAAATACGATATTAATATATTTAAAATTTTGAATCGAGTGATTTATCCACTAGATAAATACATTATTAACTAACAGGAAACAAAATCAACTTTTAAAGATCTACATGCTATAATTTTGCATTTAATTAAAAGTTAATTTCTTCATTATAATTTGCTAATAAATCTGTAATTTATTTTACAAGTCAGTATTTTGTAATGCTGAAAATATCTGTATTAAGATTTCTGTAAATTAAATCCACCTTTTAGAATCCGGATAGAAATCCATCAACATAATTAAAATATTAGTCGACTGAATAAATTCCGTATTCATATATGAAATCTCGCTTGATGAATATCTAATTAACGCGGTAATTACCTTTTAATAAATAAACAAACCTCTTCCTTATTAAAATTCCACGAAAAAGAACTTGCTAGATTGACCTTACACTGCAAACCTTCGTATTAAATTTCGACTCGCGTTCGTGTATTATTATTTATTCCAAAGAAGCGAACCATAAATAGATAGCATTACAAACAATCTAAATAACTTAAATAATAGAAAGCTACCAGAGTGTGGTGCGATTAGGTAGGAAAGGCATAGCGAGAATAAGGTGAAGGTGGGGGGGGATGAAAAAGGAGTTATGTTAGTGTCAAGCCGAGAGAAGATCGGGGGAGGGACTTGGGAGAGGGAGAGTGAGGGGAGAAATGAAACAGCCAGTGGTGCAGGAAGGTGGATGGGAGAAAGAGAGAGTTTGGGTTGCATCGGTAGTTAGAGGGAATAGAAGACGGCTCAGTCGTCTGTTGGATTTTGTAGTATGTACATCAATTCTTTATTGTGTGACGTTTGCTTTGTCTCAAATGCGGACTTCTTCTCAGTTCGTAGGTCCACCGTGTGGTCAGTATGGCGCTCACACTTTCTACCGTGGATTCAGGTACACAAAGGCTGGCAAGAGCCGAGATATTAGTTTGGGTGACTTTTTTTTCGTCCGGATGTCTGCTGATGAGGATCCCTGTATCGGTGAATTGCAATTACTGTGTTCCAACAGGAATAATGACCTGCAGTTATCGGCGCTCCGACTCTATTTTTTACCGGAACAAACGCCTGATGGTCGTTTATCGCATCATGGAGAGGTAAGTGATATTGATTTTTTTTGTTTGTTTATTTGTGCTTTTATGTGCGCGCTTGTGATGTTTTGTATTTTTATTTAAGATTTGCGCGCGTCAATTTATTTATTTTGAATGGATTGTTAAATATTTCTTGAGTTTTTTTAATTAATCAATTTTGGCTACTTCTTTTTACATTGAACTGCATAATATTGTGTAAGGATATATTAAAAACTAATTTAGTAATCCAGAATATATTATAGACTAATTTATTAATTCCTCAAATTATAGAATTTTAGAACTAATTTATTAATCGGGTAAAAAATAGAATTCAAAATGTTCTAATATTTTTATTAGATGAACTTTTAAATATTTTTGATGCATTGCTGTGAAGAATTTGTGCTTAGAATATGACATTTTCAACATTCTTATTTAATAAATTAAGCCGTAATAAATGTATCGTATTTGAAAATTACATCAATCATGTTAATTAAAGATAATTTCATCATAATTGTTTTATGTTCTTTCTTTTAATTTTGTATGAGTAAAAGTTCAAACGAATTTTGCTTAATAATTAAAAAATTATCAATTTAAAAAAAAATAATTTTCTGCTAATTTCAAGTTTTAATTTTTATTTATTTATTGCCTTATTTATGAATAAAATTAAATCGATGGAATGTTTTTATAATATGGTCGTGAAGCAAATTTTTTCAATTGATAAAATTTTAATTAAATTTCTTGACCTATGATATACAATTTTTTTTTGTGTTTATTGGCTGTGCATTTTCATGAAACTGAGTTTTTTCTGTGTTGGATATGTGAAATTTTAATTTTATGCGTCTATAATTTTCAAATTATATTCTTACTGGGAAAAGTAGTTTTTGATACTTAAAAAGTAATTTTTATCCTAATTTTTCCCTTAGTCTTTTGAAATCGAAAGTGAACTTATTAAAACTCGTATAATTATTTTTCGTATTTTTTATTACATTAAAAGTTTCTAGATGTAATTTATGTATTTATTTTTATATTATTTAAATTACAGATTTAATGAATTATATTTATGCATCTAAATAACTGCGTATTTATTTTTAAGTTCTCTTTCGAAAGTGTGTTAGAATTTCCTTTGGGCAAGTTTATAATCTTTTGATTGAAAGTTATTCGACATATGTTGCGTTGCTTTATCTTAGCGATAAAAATAACATTTCGCAACATTTCCGTCATCATGGCGGTTTTTAGTGCTACGAGAGCTGAATTCAATGCCGGAGTATCAAAAAATCAATAAAGCTGAATCAGGTACGATAGAGGAGCAATATATTAGAAAATTTTCCTCGCGTATATTTATATTATCTGCAATATTGATTATTCAGCTCTGCATTATTGAGCGATTGTGTATCATCGCGTCGAACGTAATACGTTGTTACGGGCAGAGCTTGATGTTCTTTAACTTGTTTGTTTTTTCGTGCGGAATAGGGTTACTGTAATATAGATTAAGCAGTTGTAGTTCGTGGATCGTTCTATTAGCTTTCGTTTAACAATTTAACTCGGAATAAAAGCTCAATCCATTCGCATATAATTATTGCTGGCATTTATTATACTTTTTTTACTCTTTTGTTTGACTTAGAATTTCTTATAAATTTTGCATGAGTTTACTTAGAATTTCTAAAAAATAAGCTCGTCACTGATAAGATAAAAAAAATCGTTTGGTTTATCGCATTGTCAATTTATCTTGTATTGATTTGGAGTTTCGTCATATATTTGAGTTTATTTATTTAGAATAGAACGGAAATAGTTTCTGAACGACATTTTTGTAGAAAATGCAACTTATTAATAGTTATTATTTTTTCTCAACAAGGCCTTGTGTTTATCATATTTTTACGCGAGTGTGGTTTAATATTTCTTGTGAAGCTTGAAGTTTTTGATTTCGTTACAAATAATTTTATTTTCTCTTATAATTAGTTTATTCTCAGATCACTTTGGTTTTCAATTATAAAAATCAATTTATGCAAGAATGTAATAAAAAAATGAAAAGTCATGTATTTAATTACAATGTATTTAATTTCGAAGAAAGATGTATTATATATAAAGGACAATTTTTATCTTAATGTATTACCGACGTTGAGTTCTTTTATATTTCTGGATTGTGTGCAGTTTATTTTTAAAAAATGAGCAGTACTAACTTATTAAAAAGTTCATTTTAATTTAGTTCTTTTTATTACGTTTTAAAAAATTCCATGAAAAAATTATATTTTTATAGTTATTCAGATATGATGGTCTTTTAGTATCCTTAAATTTGTTTATCATTGATTATCAATGTAGTGATTCATATTGTTGCAAAAAAAATCTTCCGTGTGTTTCTAGAACATCAAGAAAACATGGAATTTCTATTAATGAACAGTTATACTCATAAAAACTTGAAACGGAATAACATTGTGCAGATAAATAATAAATAGAAGCTCCTGCTATGAGAGAAAAAAAAACAAAATAAAACTAGAAAAAACTTGAGGAAAGGGGAAAGAAGTAGAACCATCGAAACCCATCATAATAGCGTTGACTCCGCCCACCTTAGGGTGCACTCTTGTTGATATATGTATAGTACGTGCTTTCCTGGGACTGAATGGATGGTTGACTACATTGCAGCTTGTTGGGGTCAGCATAGCCTGTGGCTTACATTTCGTCTGCTTTTTTTTTAATTTGGTTTTTTGTTTTACCGCTTTATCTAAGCCTGGACTAAATCTTCACCAGGGTACTTTCCTTTTAAGTCTTAAGGATGCGTCGCTTAGGGATTCTTTGTTTGGAATCATTTGGCGCTATTTCTTTTACTTTTTTTTATTATCGTTGGTCTTGAAATTTTATTCATTGTGAGGAACATTTCTTTGTTCACATCTATCAATTCCTGTTAGTTAAAAAAAAAAACGCTGGCTGCGGTATTTCGGTACTTTTTCTATTTTGTGTTGGGTCTTTGGAATTTCCTTTTACTTTTTTTAAAAATATAATTTGTGACTCCTTAGGGTTTCTAAGTTTTCTTTTCTTTCTCCTGATCAGTTTTTTCAATTCCAGCGATTTATTTCATGTGTAGTTATTGGATTCGATTCTTATGGGATTATTTCATTAATTTTATTGATGTCATTATTATCTTGTTACTATTATGGCACATTGAAAGTTAAAAGAAATAATTTCTAATGATTCTTTAAAGAATTAGAAATTTTTTACCTCTTTTTTTTATTTTCCAAATAATTGAAATTTTTCCATCATTTCGCTCTCCAACACCTTTTTTCTGGATTTTGAATAATCATACAGTAGTTTAACATTACTGAAATTATTCTTAAAAATATTTCAGATAATTCATAGTTTTTTTAACAAGAATTATATGCTTCGGATATGTATATAATTTGTAGATTTTATTTATTTACGGTGTTTTAAATCGAGTAATTTTGGTCCATTCTTTATTTCTAAATCCAGACAGGTTTAGTTTGGTCTTTTTTCATTTTCTCAATCGCAAACGATTTTTGTAAATAATTTACAAATAGAGGAAATATCTCGGAACAATTCAGCGGATCAGGTCGCATCTTAAAGTAAGTGGAAGTTGTTGTGATTCATCAACTGACCTCGTTTTCTATCGGGTTTTAGAGATTTATTTGAATATTATTGTTTTTTCTCCATTCTCTTTCAAAGGCAAGTGTGAAATAGAGCATATTGTAAGGTTTTTGAATTATCTGTCCACTAGGCAGAATTCTGCGATATCAGTTGGTTTTAAATTGCTTATTTTGTTGATTCGTTTTCTTTCGTAACTGTGAGATCAAGATTTTTCATTTTCACTAAGTAGTTCAACATGGTTGATGTTCAATTGTGTAATTATTTGAGATAAAGCTTGCTTGTTTTTTTTCCCCTCGCTTACGGAAAGTAGGTTGCTTATTTAGACTTGCTTGTTTTTGGACAGAAAAAAAAGTGAATTTTTTGGTAATTTAAATGGGCGAAGCTGTTAGATAAATTAATTTTGCTACAGTTATACTTGAATGATTTAAATCTTTGTGTTGTTATACTAGTTGACGTCGCTATGTTCGTGATATTTATAGTCCGTGTATTTAGGCCTAGGCTGCGATTTCATTTTTGATTTGAATTAATGAGTCTTCTTCGTTTTATTTTGAAAAACATTTTTAAAATTATGCAAAATTTTACACACCAACAGTTTATATTTAATATTTTTTTTGAATTCAAATTTTATTAAAAATTTCTGAATATTCTAATTCTATCTTTATAAAAGTAAGCGATGTTTTATATTTCGTTCAAAATTCGTGCTTTTTATTACAGGAGTTATGTTTTTGAAATAAAAATTAAGAATTTGAAAGCTCATCATAAAAGCATAATGGAACATTTGCATTAGAATTGAAGGTCATTTTCCTATCTATTTTATTGTAACTTCTTAAAAAAAAGAAAAACCTATTGCTGTAATTTCGAAAGTCTTATACGATTGCGAGTCAACGCTTCAATAATTCATACTTAACTTATCTGATAAGGCTGATAAAGAATGAAGAATGTTTTCATTATTTTCCTGCGTGTTATCTTAAGTGAAATTCAATGTAGCTTGTTTTGCTGGATTAGATAACAAGTCTTATGAAGAGTTTTAAAGTTAACATCACTGCTCTAAACCAGGAACTATTTATTTTTTTAGGAAGAATAACAGAATATCCTGTGCTGTTGTTTATTTAGATGTAACATATTACCCATACTTTATTCTATTTATATCTGTTGATTTAACGTGATAAACTGGGGCAATGTAATTTAATCGCAACATTTTTGTAAACCTGTTTTGACAATATCGTTTTTAAGGGGCATTAAACTTATTTCCTCTTATGAATATTTGAATGAATATAAAATATTTATTTCATTAGTTTAGAATTTCTGAACTCGGTGATAATCGCAATTTTTTTCTATGAAGTTTCTAATTATTAGTTGTTTTTTTCTTATTAGAAAATTCAATTTTCGTCTAACAAAATTTTGTCAATTTTTTTTTTTCGTTTTAAATTAAGAATGATAATTTTAAAATTCTATTTTGCTTCCTGTAACTGAACCAAGTTGGTTGTTACCAACAAGGTAATAGTTCCATATTTTATGAGTGCCTCGTTTATATGAATTAGATACAAATGATGGAATAACAAGAGTATATTAACCCCTTAACCTCCTAATTAGGTGACACCACCTATTTGGGATATTTATTATTCCAATCTATTTAAGGTGGTAAAGGATATTTGAGACAATTAAGCGTGTCCAAGTGATTTTTGTCTTTAAAGTCAATTGTTACATTGTCTTAATTACTGATTTAAATAGCAAAAGTTTTGTGATTCGATGCATTTGTCAGACACGTTGTTGTAGGTTGAGAGGTTAATAACTAATCATATAACGGAGAATAAATTAAAATCTGTTGCTGTTCTTTCAAAAGCCATTCTAATTCCTTATTAAATTTTTTGGTGTGGGAAAAAATATTGGGGCGATTAAATAAACCTGAGGTCAGGCCCTCCTGCTGTGTAAAAAGGTCGAAATTGTAAGTTCGTGAGTACTTTTAATTAACGCATAGTGAACGCTTTCAGGAATAGTTTATCAAACAATTTTATTTTTCTGTGGACTGCGGAACAAAATAATGGACAAAAAGCAATCCATTGTCGTTGAAGAAAATTCAGCAATTCTAATGATATTCTTTAAAAAATTACATGTGTTGCTATCAGAATTTGGAGATCACTTGCGCATCTTAACTATTATATACAAAAATATTCCATAACATGTAAGGATCTTATTATATTATTCCTAACGATACTCCAATTGCGATAAATAATTTTTAAAAAAAATTGTTTAGCAGGAATAATTATTCTCTCCCTTTTCAAATGCCACCAACCGCGAATCTGAAAAGCATGGGGGGAACAAAATTTATTCCAAATCCACAGACACTTTATACTTCTCTTTACTCAAGCGAGCAGATTCTGCCCCCCTCTTCCAATGATCTATCTTTCCCTGTTGATTACAGTCAGTATCTCCCCCCCCCCCCTTCTTGCTGCATCCTTCAGGGAGGGAAGGGGGGGGGGACGAAAAGGCTCCCTCCCTGACATTATCCCCCAGTGCCCCCCCACCGCGCCGAAACTTAGGCAACTGTACTTCTGGATTTGGATCGATAAAAAGAAGTGCGAATGCCCAATAACAATACGCTTAGACAGGTTTTTATCGAAGGGGGAAAAGGAATTTTCCCTTTTTTTAATATTCATCTTGACATTTCGTCTGAGGCGTGTGATTGGGTGGAAGAAGGGGGAATAATCATTTGGCTATCAATTGATTAATCAGAAATATATATTCGCGGGGCGATAATAAAGGAGGATATAAATCGTTGTTAACGAGGATAGGTTGATATCCAGTTTTCTGTGCAAGCGATATCTTGTTTAACCGTTCGTGAATTGAGTTGTATTAAGCTTACTTGTGGTGTATGTAATGTGCCTTGTGTTTGAAATTTAAAAAAAAAAAAAATGTTAAGCAGTACCTTCTGATTGTAATTTGTTTAGAAATTCTTGTTTATTTCTATTTCAGCTTAATTGAAATCGTATTCATTGTTTTTAAAAACATTATCTGCCTATGGAATTTTTAGTAATAACGGGTGAGGCAATTATTTATAAAATAAAATAAATACTAATCGCACAACAGCATTGCAGATCGTTTGATAATTGATTATTAGTGCCAGGACGAAAGATTCGGAATATGATATTTTAGGAAATTTTTGTATTTTATTATTTTTTTTATCTATACTGTGAGTTACGTGAAATTAAATTTTTAATGATGGAAAAAAAAACCCAGTTCATGAAAAACATGATCTCGAGTATTACAGATATTAATGATCATTATCTAAAATCTTGGATTACTGCATTACTCTATATCTGGTATATTTTCTTCATTATTTTTAAAAATTTCAATAATTGTTCAACATTAGAAAAAGATGAATTTAAACTTAATTTTGTCAGTTTATAACCGCATGCAGCTGAAGATTGTAATAATTTTATTGATTATTGCAGGATAATTATCTTGGCATATTAAATATTAGACGAGCTAAAATTCTAATGTATTCTATGTAATGTAATGTAATTATTTATCTTTGCTATAGATAAATTCCGTATTACAATATAAAAATTGTATTTAATTTTGGTATTTTTTCTCGGAAAGTGTATTTGGTGGGAATTAAAGTATGAAAATAGCTTATACCAGTTATGTATTTATGAGACATGTTTTCAAAATAAATCTTTAAAATGACATTGATCCCTTCTGAGTGTGTGTTCACAAAAACAGCATTTTTTTGTAGTTGTTTTACTCCTGCATTTATTGCTTTAAGCACATTTACTCTGCTTCATTTTTGCTGAAACTTAAGTAATCTTATCTTCTATTTTCCTCTGCATCAGCAGCTGTTTTGCAAATCGAGGGTTACCAAAAACTTTTTTCATCATAAAATATTAAGATGTGGTTTTGGCGTTTGCAGGTTGCCAGAAAAAATGATTTATCGCTTTCTTTGTTTCAGCGAGTCCCAAGATTTGATTTCCTTTTTAAAACATTTATTATGCAGATTTTGATTTTTCTTGATGATTATCGTTCGTTTTGAACGTTATATTTTTATCTTGTTCAGATTATTTGTTAGTGTTTTTCCTATCTTTAATATATTCGAAGATTTTAATTTCGAAAGTCGCCTAAGATTAATTCTGTAATATGTAGGGTTTTTCTTTTTGTTAGTAAGAGTATATTACAAATATATTTTAACGCCATTTCTTGGAAGTCAAGGTTTTCTTAAATGTATGGTTTGTATCACTTGTGGAAGAGATAAAATTTTACGCTAGAGTGTTAATTTTAAAACGACAGTGTGATTATAGAAAATAGTGTTTGGATTTAGTATTTTATTGTTTACTTCGTGTGTTAAAAAAAATCGGAAATATTTTTTAATTTGAAAAATGTTATAAGCCTTTTTTTCTATCTCTATAAATAATATGTTATTTCATTTTTTCTATACAGTGTTCTTTAAATTAAAAATACCAATTTTAATTTTTGTGCATTTTTGATTTTAACACATTGTGTGCGGGATACGAATTAGGTGCAAGCTCAAATAAAAAGACAAACAGCAACTGTTCGTGCTGTAGACAATGTGTATATACAATAAAAGGAAAAGTGGGCGTATTAAGCAGACATCTATTAACATGTCCAACTTATTTAAACTAGTACGCAAATTAAATTCTTGAATTAAAATTTTGTTGTGTAATTCCAGACAAACGAGTTTTTACGTTTCCCGCTTCCAAAGTGTTAAAATATTTGCTGAGAAATCCTTTACAATTGATCAGTTCAATTTATCAATTGCACCTGGCAACAACATTCATGACATTAAAAAAAAATTGTTCTTAGAATTCGTTGAACTTACGAGTGTTCCTTCTTGTGTATTTTTTTTGTGTTGATTGTGAGCCCATTTAATTCATTATGGATCACGGCGGGAAAAAAAAAAAAAAAATGCTGCTTTCATCGTTTCGAAAAAATTCTGTAGATTTACAGTAATTCTTCCTTTTTGTGACGAAACCTTTTTTAGAAGTGATCTCGCGAGTTTTTTTTAAATCCTATTTATTTATTGATTCTTTGAAAAAATTCGCATAAATATAAGCGAGGTAAGTATCGTATCTGTAATTTCCGTTTCGCCTTGAGGAGCGCTTAATTGCCAAATAAGCGAAACCTTGTTACGGCTTAGTTATTTCCAACTCTTCAACCATTCACCGCTCCATCAAATCATGCATTCGACTTGGAAACGCGCCAAAACGCTGCTTTCTCTTTGTATTCCCTCCCGCCAAGAACTCTTCTTGTTTTATTTACTGTTTGTTTATGCTTTCTTCGTGTTTTTAATCCTGCTCTCCAACATCGTGTTTTTAATCCTATGGGTTTCAAAAGCAGAAGTCATTGTGTTTTCGAACGGTTAAAGATGCAATTGATAGAAGTTGTTTTAAAGGGTCGCGGAATAGAACGCTTTGTGTTTCAATGAGTAAGCCATTTTGGCAGATTTGCTTTTCGTTTTACTTCTCTACTTAGCATTGAGTTATGAAAATAATCAGAAATTGCTTTTGGTGAATCATGAAAATGCTAAAAATCATTTTCCAAAGGTTATTTATCATTCATTTGCGAACATCTTCATTCTTTTTTACAGATTTAGATATTTTTTCCAAAATTAATATCTTTTCATGGGGTGCAAAAAACATACTATTTTATAAAATCATATTTTTATATATTTTTTGATTTTCAATTTTGAGAATTTAATTTTTACAGCAGTTTATATCAAATTCTTTTTTGCCTGTATATACTTTGAATTATACCAATGATTATGATATTCGAAATTAATATCTTTGAGTTTTTGTCAATTTTGAAATTCTTTTTCACTTTCCGTGTTATCTTTAAGTTAAATTCTGTGCATGTTTTTAATATAAACGAATTTTAGTTTTGTTGTAAATCTGCCGTCTGGAGAGGTGAAGCGTTGTGAAATCTTAATTGAATATGCTACTTTTTATAGTTCATTATTTTAAATTTGAGAGATTTAATATGGCTTAAAAATTGCTTATTCAGAGCACATAAATCTTCATATCAATACCGTAATTGAACGTTTGTCAATCGAATTCAGTCAATTGCTTCTCGAATTTAATTATTTCTAGTTTGGCTAATTTTGTAAAAAATATCTTTAATTTGACTGAATTAAAATGTATTAACTTCGAATGTTTTAGGAATGGATGCATGATTAGAATAAAATATATATTTGAACGTTTTCATCTTAAACTGAAATTTTTAAAAAATAATCATAAGATAAAATTCTTAATAACAATTGAATTATCTACATACATACTAATGAAATCACCTTCCTAATTGTGTTTTAGTGCGTCAGTTCTTTTAAAATGGCGGGATTTGGCGATCTCCTGGTATAATTGCTAAGATATGGCAACCTAGCTCGTGAATCAAAATTCAACTTGCTCTTAACTTGCTTTCTGCTTCAAGGAAATGGCGCCGATTAATTTTGTGCTAAAAGGAAATGTTTTTTTTTTCTTTTTATTATTTTGTGAAAGGTTTTCTGGATGTGCTAGCGCTTTGAAATTATTTACTCTGATAGACTGTTGTTCCTTTACTTTTTTGTCCTCCAAACATTTGTGTTTCAACGTGTCTGACTTGCGTTGTAAAAATGCGATTATCACTGTATGATTTAATGAATTATTTTCCTTCGAATTTGGCTTTTGTCTTGTTTCTTTTCTAAACTCGCCAACTGAATATTTATGCGACCGTTTTTTATAAGCATCCTTTATTTGAGTTGTGAGGAGCTCATTTAAAGCACTTCGGAATTCTCTTGAAATACGAATTTAATTAACCTATTAATTAGATAACACATTCTGTTAGAGATATTTATTGCAATTTCAGTCCATGTGAGAAAATAAGAGACACGAGATGCTTTAGCTTGTTCAACTGAATTTTGTCTTTTAATTACTAGCTTGATTTTAATTGTACAAATTTAAGCTTTAAAAATTCTGTTATTCGATGTAGGAGACATGTGTGTAAGGTTAAAAAAATAGATTTGGTCACTTATATGTTTATGGTTTCCGTAATTATTCATATGTAGTTGAGAATGGTACTTAAAGAGTAGGTGTAGTTAAGTCACAATTCACCCGAAATTAAGCTTAAACTTTTAGTTCTTGTGTATCTCTTTTTTTTTTTTTAAATGTGGTATTTGTTCCCAAAAATTTTCTTTCGATGAAAATTTTATGTGTTTAAAATTAATTTTGAGTGTAAGTTTTTGAATAAATTAAAATGAACAGTATTAAATTATACATGTGCACTTCAAAAATTACAATATGTGATTTCGAATTTTAATATTGTGGTGCTTTCGCGGTGTAGACAGTGAAATTTTTATATACTTATTTTAACTTTCGAATTTTTAAATATGTTCTCTGGATATTGGTTTGTGCTTGTATGCAGTTATGATAACTGTCAGAACTTTTCTATTTTTGTAATTACATAATGTTTCTGATTGGCTTTTAGCCAATCTAAACCTTACTGTTCACGTCTGTTTTATATTTGTTTATTAAAAAGTATTTTTTCGTATGTAATTGTGGTAGATAGCTATTTTTTGAAAGAAAACAAACTATTAATTATATTTTGAAAAAATTGTAATAAGAATCTGAATATACAAATGACCTCATTTCCACGATTTTTTGTCAATGAAACAGAATTTCCTTCTTTCTTATAATCGCTATCTTGTTCACATGCAACGGATATCCGGTTGCATATGTTAACACATTTTTAGCGTAAGTACTCGCCATCAAAACTTATTTAATCGCTTTCCAGTTGTGTAAGCGATAAATGTCGTATTTTGACAGTCTTCTTGAATGCTTTTTTCTTGGAGGGTTGCCATTTCCAAAAGATAAAAGAATTACAAAAGGAAAGCTTTTGATTATTTATTTGCCTCTTTTCCTATTAAATTGTTTCTTTTCTTTGGTAAAAAAAAAATGACTGTCTCTGCTCTTCCTATCTGTTGTTAGAAAATATACCTTTTTCAATTATTATTTTCTTAAAGCCTTTGGGATCTGAAATTTCTTCCGAAAGTATCTTCTAGATATTTTTTATTTTCTTATTTATTCATCGAAACCATTCCAGTTCGTAGTCGTCAGAAGTCTGGCATTTCGGAAGAAAAGAAAAGAGAGAAGTTATTAAATTTCCGAATGACACACATTTAAATTATGCTCTATTTTTTCAGGATGTTGGTTCTGTTGTTGAATCACTTCGTTGACATAGAACTATTTTTTTATAATTTACTTTTAAAAGGCAATTTAATTCTTTTAAAGAATATTTGCATATCACAGAATAGCTTTAAATTGCTTTCCTCAATTTTTACTATTAAAAATTGTTATACGTAGAAAATGAAAATTTTTTAATTGTATTTTGAAATTTGGAAAGTGTGGCATCAAAATAGTTATAGAATTTTATAAGAACCTAGTACGGATGCATCTAATTAGTCATTTATGTGTAATTTATTCTTTAATAAGTTGATTTAAATATATTTAAAATGGATAAACTTTTTTTTGCTAATAATAATAAAAGTTTGCGACTTTGCTCAATTTTCCGCCAATAGCTTCCACAGGATGACAAGAGAGCGATTTTTACACCATTTTATTAAAAATTCAGAATATATTTTCAATGATCTTTAAAGTACTGCACAATGGCTTTAATCTTACTAATTTTTAAATATTCCTGGGAATTTTTTTTTCTTTCAAAGCATTTGTTGAGAGTGGGAGAAAAAAACGTTTTCAGAATCGTTTTATCGTTACTAAGTTTTCATTTGTTTTTACCTTCTACCGAGCGATAAAATTTTTAAAGCACTTTACTGCGCTTATCTTATCAGAGTTTGCATTTAAGAGAATTTGTGTATTGAGATTTCTTGTTTCCTGGACTGCCTGTTCTTTGATCAAGAGAAGTAATCGGTCATTTTTCGGTTGGTAAACAGTCGGAATTTTTTTGAATGTTAGCAAGGTCAACATCATTTGACTCTGTTATTTTTAGTGCTTTAACAGAAATAACATTTTAAAGATTAAATTATTTAATATTTAAGCAGAAATAACTATATACTAAATATCTAAGTATTAAATAGATAATTTAATCTGTGTAAAACTTAATCAGAAATAACTATATTTTCTGGTTTCCTACAATTGAAATTGATTCATTCTTTAGTTCAAGTTGATGAATCTTATTTGTGTCTGTGATGACTAATACAAATTTTCAACATTTTACAAAGCGTTTTTATTTTGAAAGATGAATAAATTATATCGTTTCACCATTTTTGTGTATTAGGTTTTAAAATTAATTATTTTATTCTGGATAAGAGCTAATTGATTGTTTGAAAAATTACAGCAACATAACATTTTTGTGTATTCTGATATGTTGCTGTGCGTCCATTTTCACAAGTACACTTTCCCATATTTTTAAATTGAAGACTTTACAAAAAAGTCATTAATATTTTCTTATTAAGGAAGGAAGAGGTGAAAGTGTATTCTTGAATTATGATAAAGTTAATAAGCATTTGTGTTTGAATGGCAGGGATATTGTGATTATTTGTATAAAATTATAATATATAAAAGTTGAAGGGACTTTAATAAATATATAAGTAGGCATTCCAAAAAGAGGGAATAGCATACGTTGTTTATCAACGAGAATAGTAATCATCTTGTATTTCGTACCCGCACCAATAAATGAAAATAGGGGGAAATTAGGAACGATGCCAGGTGTCACCCGTATTGCTTTAATTTTTCTTTTGTTCCGGATTTATCTTACGGAATGTTTTTCTCTCTAAACGATTTGTAAAATGTCATAATAATTACCCGCTTTTTCTGTATAAAAAAATCTATGAACTTCAGTTTGGGATTTATTCCTAATACAATTTAAAATGCTTCCAATTTTAATGTGTTCTGTGATTTTAATGTGTTCTGTGATTTTAATGTGTTCTGTGATTTTAATGTGTTCTGTGATGAATGATGCAAATTTTTTTTCTTTCTTTTAATTATTTATTGAATTTTTTTATTAACATTACTTAATCAGGGTTTGTTCGCCGAAATGAAAGATATGATAACAGAAAAGAAACAAAACGTCGTTTAATTTTATTCTGCTTACTGTGCTGCGAGGATTTTATCGTTTGGCGTCAATTCAAAGACGAGTTACCGACCGGTTTCTCATTTTTAACCTTGATTCTTTAAAAAAAAATGGAGGAGGGGGGGATGTTGAATGCCAAACTGTGTGACCTAATATCGGGAGCTTTTCCTATTGTGTTCATGTAATATGTAAGGACGCAGAGAGAAGGATATAAAAAAGCATTAAATAAAGAAAGGAAAAATAATGCCTGCTACCAGTGCATGTAAAAGGAAGGTAAGTAGAATAAGTGGAAAGCCGTTTATTTTTAGGTGTTATGAATGCACCTTGCTGCTTAATCTTTTATGAGGGTGCAATGAAATTGTTTTTAATTTTGTTTGAGTTTTCGCTTTTATAGGTGCTCGTTAATTTTAGATAGATAACATGATTATGTTCAGTTGCTTTTTGCAGTTAATTCGAGAGTGGATGATTAAATAAATTATGCAGTATTATCGTTTGTTTATATTCATTTACTTTTAGTGGAATTTTTTGGGGATGAGTTGCATTGTTGATTTTTGTTTGGTGGAGAAATAAAACAAATTTATTTGCTGACTTAGCTGTAGGTTTGCTTGAACTTGTGTTTTAAAATTTTTCTTTCTTCGAGTAAAAATAAAATGACACCTAGTGTTTCACAATTAAATATTATATATTTTCAATTCTGGATAACTTAAATTCATGTTTTAAGAATATTCTATATAAAAAAAGTTAAAATTTATATATTTTTTCTTTTTTTTTTACAATTCAGGTAATGAGTATTTAATTATTCTACGCTTCTAAATATTGTGAAATTGAAAACCAGACACTTCTTTTTATAAAAAAAATGTCCGCTGTTAAGAAACCTACAGTAATTTCTTATATTAATTTTTATGTTTCTTGTCTGAAGATTAAATTTACGCAGTTTATAATATTTACTGTCTTTCGTTTTCTTAAGTGTCAGTTTTCATTCAAATTACACATTTTTCTATTTCACCGGCCAGTACATGATTCTGAACATATTAATCTAAATAACTTCATGCTTTCAAATTATTAATTTACTAATGTAACTTCATTGTGTGCGCTGCTCTGGTGAATTGCGACCATCCGCCAATTAGAGATTAAAACCACTCTTGCTAAGATAGAGCATTCATTTCCTTTTGTTGACGCTACGTAGCTGTTAAATCAAAAAGCGGTTGGTTACAATCAATCTGCTGCTAGTCTTAAAGAGATGTTTGTCGCAGAACTGCAGTTTTTTTTTTTTTTTTCCTCTCTCTCCCAGCTTTGAATTCGTTTGACTGTGTTTTGTTATCTTTGGCGTTAGCAAAACTTTTCTTTGTATATTGAGTGATAGTGGTTATCTGTAAGAACTCAACTGAGCAGGTCTTTCACTCAAGAACTTTTTAAGGAAAATATACAAATCTCCATTTTAGATTGAGTTTATTTCTTGCACTTCCAAGATCATTCAGAATTCTTTTTTTTTAACCATTTTTATTTTGAAAACGATTCCCTCCAATGAGTCGTGTTTTCCATGAACTGGATTGATCTTTTTAAAAAAAATTAAGTAGTGGCCTATTTTTATTCTTTTAACACTTTTATTTTAAATTGGTTTTCTCCCTTTATGCAGTTTGAGCAATGTTTATTACTAGAATTGGCCTTTCGAACTTATTGCAGACGTGCTAACGTGATACATATGCAATGCACCGCGCCAATTTAATTTTGTAATCCATTGTACGTCTTGCGGAGAAAAAGCATATACAACAACATGCAGTTAAATGTTAGATGGCCTGCGCAATCACTTTTACCCCGTGACTGTGGATTACCATTAATTGACTCCATATATTTTATCAATAAATACAAATTTATTTCTGTCCGATTCGCAATTAATTAGGTTAGCTTAGAAAATTCTCTAGAGTTGAGATTTTAAATTTATGATAGTTTGGCTTATTCCGTCGATTAAATAACGATCAAAAATTGTGCAGAATATTAATTTGTAACTTCATTCACTTGTGTAAGAATTTGATCAAATAGTCGTCTGCCAAATTGAGAAAGATTTAAATATCTTCCATCAAAATAAATATTTAAAAAGGTTTGTTAAATTTAATATGCACTAAAGAGATTTTATCGTGTAAATACTAATTTTTTTTCATCGTGAATCATATGGTACAGATAAAATTAATGACTAAATATATTGATGCTGTTTTTAGTTAAACCGTTTATTAGAAATCATCTTTTATAACTTAACCTATTTTAGAGATTTAAAAATTAATTATAGATTCTTTTGTAGCCTCTTTAATCGTTTATTAACATTTCATTCCAATTCGGTGATTTTTTTATGCTTATTTTCCACAATTCCATTAAATTTCTAGATAATTCTTTCGAGTTGAGCTGCGACTTTTTATTGTAATAAGGTTTAAATAAGGATTAAAATATAAATTTGATTTAAAACATATACAAATTGAGATTGATAAATTTCACATTGTGAATGACGATCTTGTTTCGAACCCACTGTGCTCTACATTTCGTATTCCGATCGAAATAATTGTATTCGCCCTTTTAAAAGGAAATTGCCCAACCTTCGACGTTAAGGTCAACCGATTAGCTTCGAAATCCATGCTTCAGATGGAGATTAGCACGCGAACAAGTTGTAGTAGCTTTTATTATTTTGGAAGCGTTACTGTTGCAGAACCAGTTGGCATCGCCCGCGGGTGTCATTGTGTTTAGGGCGCGCACACTGATTGTTTCCGGCGTATCTATCAAACCGATTTCTTCTTTACTTAATAAGTCCTGTTAATGCGTCACGTTCGTAGAAATCGCCTGAATCCAATTATGACCGAAGGGTTAGTCAAAGATCAGATCTTCCGATAAAAGGTTTTTACGCCGGATTTAGATAAAATCTTTTAAAATTATAATGCGCACTCTTCCGATTTAGGAAATTTTTTTTGAAGTGCGGGTTAGAATTTTTTTAAATAAATGTCGGCGCTATTTGATTATGATGATAAATGATGCAACTTGGCTGTAAATTTTGTCTTGAGTATATTAAATAGTGTTGTCAATTAGTTTACATCAGTTATGTTAAAATAAACACATTTTTTTGAATAACCCAAGATACTAGTTCGGGGAGGAAGGAGGATTGTATAAAATAACAACAAATAAAATGAAGCTTTAAAAAATCGGGAATAATGCATCAGTTAATTCTTTAAAAAAATTTCAAGTAAAAGCAGGTAGAGAACTAATAATAATAAATAATATTTTTTACTTTTACTCTTTTCTTAATGCTGATTCATTCCATCTCTCGTATTAGAATGCTTGTATTCTATGTATGATAAAAATTGGAAGGAGAATTCTTCAGAAACTAGCCGTTTAATGAATTCAGCCTAGTTATTATTATTATTTTGAACTATTTGTTGAAAGATGAAAAGCATGACGATGCTGGGATATTTAATTGAAATTCGAGTTCAAGAATTGAAAATCGGGACTCTCCCAGCTAATGCGGGATTTCCGGTAAATTAAGTGTACAATTATTTGCGAGTTAAAACTTATGCTAATCTATTTTTCATTGTTGGTTTCTTTATGCGAGTAGTTCAGAAGCCAATGCGGATAAGTCCAACAAAAAAAAAAAGAACTCATGTATTTTAATACAATAATTTTTTAAAATTTTTGGTTTATTAATTTGATTTGTGAAAGTATATAAAGTCTTCTAATGAAGCAACGAGTGAATCTTTTAATAACTAAAAATAATGTTATTAATTCCATCAAAAGTTACAAAAACCAGAAGACATCAAAAAATGGACTTAACCTCTTTGGCTTCTGAGCGACTCGTAAAATTTTTAATCTCTTTATGGGGTTTCACAAACTTTGTTTTTTAGAAATCTGACCAAAGTGTCCTTGACTGATTTAACCTTTAGGATTTTTTCAAATTAAAATAAAATTGATAAGGTCTATTTTAGTGAACGATCCAGAAAAAGCTGCTGATTTTCATTTATGGCTTCGTAACATACGGCATTGGAAAAGTCTTTTGGATCTGTGATATTATTTTCATTTTTAAAAATAAGTTAAATAAAGTAAAACTTAAATCTCGTAGTAACAGTCTAATATTCGTAACAGATTGTATATAACCTTTGTGGCAAATAAGTATATTTATTGAATTTCTTCAATTTTATCAATATACGAAAAAGACGATGACTAAATAATTGCGTGCCTTTGCTATAATTTAAAGTGGAGGAGGAGGGAAAAAAAAAAAAGCCGTCATGCAAAGGTTACGTTAATCTTACAAAAGTAATGAAATCTTAATATAAATAAAAGTCGTTGTATGTATGCTCTACATCTCCTCTTAAACCACTGCACTGATTTTAACCAAACTTTGTACACTTATTATTTAAGACAAGGGGAAGATACCTATCAACTTTTCAAAGCGCAAAAGTTAATTAAACTGTCAGTTAATTAGAAATTAAACGAAACAGTTTTTCTGCTGCAATTTCGAAGCAAATTATCCCCCCAAAATGTTTTTATATTATCTAAAAGTTCAGAATTTTGCCTTTTTAATGGTACCAATTTTATATGTGACATTTTTCCTTCAATTTTTATTAATTTTCAAAAGTTAATAAATAGTTGATTACACGCAGGCGATTTTAAAATAAAGCAAATTTAATAATACTCCATTGTTAGACAACGGTGTAATTACTTCACCATTATATTCTGATGTTTCTGTTTATTTTTTTCAAATATCGTTTGACAGTGTTTTCATTGGTCTAAAAGAATTCTAAAACTTATTTAATTAGATTAAAAAATCGCTGCAGTTAACATCCCCTATCATCTTTACCTGCGTTTTCTACGAAATAATAAATAATATTTTATTTGAAAATATATAACTTTGAGTATTATGAGATTCGGAGTTGCGTTTTAACGATGTCTAAAAGAAAACATAAGTCAATCGCTCAAATTCCAACAAAGGCAAAGTTAGTAAAGCTTTTGAACAGATGAAATAGATGTTTGACAACAGCGCGCTCCAGAAATGTCGTTTAGAGGCAAGCATTGGATTAATGTAAGTCTCTGTAGCCTTAACCTCTGTAGTTGGGAGGCTGTGGTTTTGAATGTTTATTGTACATATTTTTATACACATGAGGTCTTCAAATCAAGGTAAAGGTCACTGTGAACTTTTCAAAGTCCAAAAGTTAATTAAAAATTTAGCTAGATTTTGGCGTTTTTCCGCGATATCTTCCGAAAATGTTATCTAACAAAAACTAATTTTACACCATATATATATATAATATGTATGTATGTATTTTTTAAAAAAATCGTTTCAGTTGCACTAATTTCATATCCGTACAATTTTTTTCTTATTTCATTAAATTTTCCAAAATTAATTTTATATACAATTAAAAACTGTTTCTGAATAATTCATCAAGTGATTTCTGACGATAAATATGCAATTTGTAGTAAACAATTACAGTTTGTTTTTTTGAAAAATTACCTCTTGTATATAAAAAAAGAACATTTAGCCTTCTATTTTCATAAGGATTAGAGATGCAAGAATGAGAGAGGGTAGAAGATACTGCAAATGACGAGAGCTTTCCAACAAGGGGTAACATGCATAGGTTGAAAGCCACTTTTAAATTTGGGGGGAAATCACTTCTCAGTTCATAATTTCTAAGCAATTACAGTTATTAAAAAACTTCCAGTACAAAAATTGTTCGTTATGATAAGACGATACTTCGCCTAATTTGAATTTTCTTTCAATTTTTAATTTTAAAGGAATTATTGTGAAATGAAAATTTAAACCTCTCACCATTTCCACCCCCTTTGAGCTGGATAGACCATCTACGAACTTAGCCGAGATTTTCACTACCCCTGCAATATATCCCAGGCTGGTTAAAATGAAATCAAAATTACTCCAGTTATCGTGTTCAAAGATTATATGGGGAAAAACGTTATATATATGCAGTAAACTCTCGCTACAACGATATCCGATGCAACGATAAATCACTCTACAACAATAAAATGTTGCGGTCCCGGTGAATTTGCATAAAACATAATGTTAATCTCTCCCCCCCCCCCAATTTAACGATATTCTGTACAGCAATAAACCCCTATACAACAATGTTTTTTTAAAAAATCTCAACACAATTTTCTTCCTCTGTAACAATATTTCATGGATGATGAGGAAACAATGACGAAAATTCCAAAAATGGCGATGTTTCAGATACTGAAGAATGTGTTTTGAGCCTTCAAAAGTCTTTAACTGAGCTTGAAGAAAAAAGTGGCAAAATGTCTGGAATTAACGTGGAGAAATATTTAACAGCGGATGAACTTCCATGGATATTATGGTTTTTGCAGGAGTTACTGAAGAAGATATTCTGTCTGAATTCACAGACGAAATGGAAAATGCTGATAAAGAGAACGATGAATGACACAGGTCCATCGCAGTCTTTATTGATATCCCAGGAACATTTTCAATCAGTTCAGTCCCTACGGACATTTTTTTCCAAGTCTCTCATCCACAAATGATCATTTTCGTGCATTAGACTATGCAAACCTTGTTAGTTGATTTAACAGTTTAACAACAAACGAAAATATTGGATTTTTCCCGATAAATAAATTTCTCGGATATATGTGTGTAGCTGAATTTTCAAATTTTTGTATGCTTTAAGAATCATTAACACTCTGGTGATGCTTTTTTTTTTTTTTTTTTTCAAAATGCATATTGTTGTATTGTGTCCACATTAAAACAACCAAAATTTAAATTTTTTTTATATCGTAATGATATCACAACTTCGATATAACAATGCATCTCTCTGTAACAGTATCTTTATTTGGTCCCCAAAATATTGTAGCGAGGTATTACTGTATACATAAACTTTTGAACGAAGGGTGGTTTTGGATTCTATGGGGTCATGATCGGAGAAGATCTGCAGAAATTCTCCGGAAATCGTGTCACGAGAACCATTGCAATAGGTAGACTTCCTGAATCTACCTAAAAACCTTAGAGCAAAATTGATGTAAAACTCGATTTAAAATGGATCTTATTAAATGGAAATAGTACTTATGTGACATAAACGCTGTTGAAAAGAATAAAATTTCTTCAGTATACTTCAAAATTTTTTTATATTTATTGTATCAAATTATTATAATTTGGATTTTTTTTTTTTTTTTGCTGAATATTTGGTTAAAAAAGCAGTAGCAGAGAAGGAAATACGAACGGCTTAGAAGTTTCAGTAATTTAAATTATCTGCTGTTCTTATAAAACATGAAAATTTGAAATTTTGAGCTGATAAACATACGCAACCTTCTGCATTTAAGACTCGATAATAAAACAGTTTATTCCAATTTCTTTCAATTCTTATTTTCACCCTTTAAGTGGTAATTCTTTTTTATCCGTAAAAATTTTCATTTATTTCCTAATTTATTAAAAACTTTTTACTACGCTGTCTTGGTTTTTGCATTTTGCAAATTTTGATTTAGCGGCTATTTCTGACATCGATAAGAATGTTTTTAATGAACTTATTTATTGCACATACATATTACACCAATTTTTTAGAAGCTCATTAAAATTTTGTTCGTTTCAGTGACATGTAATCATATTTTATATAAAGGAAATAATTTACTCATGCGGAAGATCGAATCTTGTCTTTCAATCAAACTTAATTACGTGATCATTCTGTATTTTTCTTGGTACTTATGTTCCGATATTGTTATTTCCAGTTATGATAATGAAATTTGAAAAATTAAATTTCTTTTATTGTGTAGAAAATCTTATTTCGTTAAAAGACTAAACGTATGGAATTCTTTATCTATCTTTTCTTTTGTTTGTTCCATTGGAAATTCATCTTATAATAGAGCATGATTTATAAATTCAACCCTGGAATTTTCCGTTAATTATAATTCATAAACAAGTGTTGGTAGTTTGTTATCAACAACATTTGAAAGAGGTTGATTATTTTAACAATAGACTACAGTGACATGAATTTGAAATATGACTGAAAATGTGTTTCCTTATCATTAAACTGATTATAGCTTTTGAAACGAAAACACTCGGATATTATCGCTTATTTTATTTATAAATATAAAAGGTCATTTTCTTGGTGTTATTTGCTATGCGATTTACTTGAATTTGTGTAAATTGCATTTATGTTTTGTAAATGCTTAAAACTATTAAAATGCATAAGATATAAAAAAATAATTCACATAAATTTGCGGAGTTATCAGAGTACTTTTTTTCAAAGATTCGATTTGTATTTAAATATTAGGATAAATAATTTTTCACAGTAGAAAAAACGAATGGTGATTCAGAATCGTCTGCGGATATTTTCTGCAGAATGTAAATATATACTGAATAATGAAGACTCCGGAATAATTTCATTTTTTTTTCTTTTTCTTTTTGAGGAGAATTCGAAGTTTTGTTTATTAATTTAGGATTTCCCTAAACCTTATAAATCATGGTTGGCGTAAATATTGTTTCTAACCGGATTGAGAATGACCTATTTATAGTCGGTTTCTGAAAAAAGCATTCAAAGCTCTCATTTTGTTGGGTTTGATTTTTTTTTCCAGTTGATTAATCTAACTTTATTCTGATGCGAAAACTCTTCTGCAATTAACCGCAAATTTAAAAAAAATTACTGGGTGTTCCGATTAAAAAAATGAAACCTCATCTTTCTCCGAAATATCCCATCCATCTCTAATTCTCGGCATAGAACCATTTCCAGAAGAGAAAAATCGAACTCTCAGCCCAAGTGGATAGGGAAACGAATACGGAATTGCTCTTTTGCGGAAAATTCACTGGGAGAAAAAAAGCGGTAGAAAAATCTAGGGAAGCGTAATACATAATGTATGTGAACTATTTCCTTGCAGCGTGACTATAGCAGGCGACGTTCTTAAAAGAAAACGACGGAGTTGTGAAGTGTGTCGATATATTTCTTTATGTATAGAATCGATATCAAACATGGATAAATAGAAAACTTTCACTTGGAGGAATATTCCGCATTTATTTTATGTTATAGTCCTAATGTTTTTTATAAGTCATTCGTTGGTGGTGTTTTCTTGTAATTAACATTGTATCGAGGTTTATGAAGAATGCGATATTAAATGTTCTCTATTTGTGGCAACTATTACTTTCCTTTCGTAAGTTTTGTAAGAAAACTATTTGCAATCGAGAATGTTAAAATTTCGAAAATAAATAATCAAGTATTTTTCGTAGTCTTTTTTACATTAATTTTTGTTATGGTTTATATATTTTATGAAAATCATTCGTTGTGATATTTTTTTTTGTCATCATAATTATCATTCAGTCTAGATATATTTATATAGAATGCATTATCAAATATTTTTGTTGTTATTCGTGGCAACAGTCTTTTGTAATCTTTTTAAAGGAAGTCTTCCACACAAGTAAATATTTAAAAATTAATATTTAGGTATGTTTTTTGGAAGTAGGTGGAATTAGAGTTTTAAAATTTGCTATTATATCATTTAATTTTTGTATATCTTTTATATTTCATGATAAGGCAATCTAGATCTGATATATACAATTGTTTTATAAACTGAATTTCTTTAGATATAAATTTTCTAGCTAAATATTATTTTTAAATATGTAATGTCAGTATAAGAGATAAAGCTAACCATACTTCATGGGGAAAAATGTATCAAACGTAAAGTAAAACTTGGAGAGAAACTGCCATGAATTCAGATGTTTCTGAAATAGTATATTGTTATAGTTTTGTTGTTCTCTCTTATTTTATCTGTCACCATTGATAAATGTTCTTTTTGGCGAGTTGCCATTCATGCAGAGTGCAAGTCCTAATGGTATTGCGGTTAAATGCATTCTGTATTTTTATGCTTTTGATCGTATAATTTTTAACTGCATCATACATTACTTACTCGCTGTGTCATTCATTTTTTAAGTCTTAAATACGCCGTACATCATTTCTCTTGACGTAGTTTCTTCATTCTTCAGTGGCCAATTTCATTTTGAAAAGAGATATTTGAAATTTTTAATAAAATTATTCATAGCATAAAGTATCGGCTGAAAAGGATAAATTAAAATTAGGATTCTTTCAGGCAAAAGTCACGTAGTCCAAAACTATAGTTTCGAGATGTGGTCAGTTGAAACATAATTTATTTTGAGTCGGTATGAGAAATAGTAAAAATTATTTTATAGATTTCTTGCTCCTGCGGTTGACTTACTGATGTTTAGATGACGGATTTCTATCACGAAATAATTAATTGCAAATTCTAATTGACTGCAGTCGTTCGTCAAAAGGTTATTGTGGACTTAATGACCTCTACCTGAACGACGACGATATATTCCTGAAATACTTTTAATAATGGTGAACAATATCGATGTTTAGTTGTAATTTGCAGGGGGTGGGGGGTGGAAATAACGTTTTAAGCAAATTATTTTTCTGCAGCCGTTTCGTGAATACATGTTAAGATGAACCATTCCTAGGACACTTAACAGGTATGTGTACGTTTCGTTTTTTAAAAGCTAAAATGAATTATTTTTAATTTTTATTTTCATGAAAAAAAATTAATAGCTGTAACTAATTTATTTTGGGCTTTACTAAATTGTTTCCGATTTAAAAAGTGTAAATGTAATACAAACAAGAAATGAAATCGTATTGTTTTCATTTAAAAATGAATTCGACCCTGAATGGAATCATCAGATAAACACTTGAAATCAGTGTTTATAAAACCAAATTTTGCATAAAATTATTTTTTACTTATTGAATTACAAACTGTTGACGAATTTCTTCCTTTTTACACAATGCATAGCGTTTAAATTTCCTGTTACAGCAAAAAAATAAATAGCATTGAAACATCTTCACGTTTTCCAGCTACATTAACGTTCCGTTAGCTTCCCCCCCTCTTCCAGCCTTTCTGTTTGTTATTTTACTATTCTTCTGTATGTCTTTGAAGCGTGGCGAAAATGTGGCAACCTATTATCTATCTCCGCGCCATTGATTCTGCTCATGACTCAGTGATTTAGCTGATTTCCAAATAACCAGCTGTTGTCCAATCAGCTACCTAGAATTTATCCACGTCATTATGTATTCCGAATTTATGTTCTTATTTCGTTTCTCCTTTTTTTTGAGAAGGTGATGGAAATTTTGTTATTGTGCGAACTGTTTCTGGGAATATTGAAATTTTTGTTGTGCGGTTTGGTGGTGGAGTCAAGACTGACAGAATTTCTTTTGTTAATTTTTATAGTATTCTGCTGTGTTTAACTAAGGAATGTTCACGATAAAACGGTTAATATTTGTTGAAAAGATTTGCAGGTTTTAAATACTGTAAAATATTTGTTGGGGAATATTTAACATATAGGAATTCATTTTAATTGCATTTATTTTTGGCCTTTTTTAATATATATATATTTTTACCAAATGAAGCATTTGATATTCGATTGAAATAGAATCTTGTAAAGAATGCACTATGTCATAAAATGAAATGGCTTGGCGCATGCTGTTTGATTATAAGATTATTTTTAAGAAGTAGCAATACCTACTAATTAAAAAATGTCATGATTTAAAAATACATGTGCTTGTTTTTTTTATTTAATTGCTCCTTATGGAATTTCTATGATGAATCTCTGGCATAGGATACTTTTTACCCTTCTAATTGGAAATGAGATGCCTTTGTCTTATTTTTTCGGAATATCAATTAATTTCGAATGTAAAATATTTCACCGCATGTATATTGGCACTTATTTTCAGTTTGAAGTAGCCATTTTAGGCTTTAAATGTAAGAGTTATATATTTCCTTTTATATTGCCTCTGTTATAATTTTGTTTATTAATCATTTTCTGTATATTATTCTGAGTACATTTTAAATTATTAATGTGGAATTTGCGCTAATTTTTTTCCCCGTAGAAAAGCATTTCTTGATATTCTTACACTGATGTAAAAAAATGCGTAGTAACTAAAAATTCCGTCTCTAACTTGCAAACATATCAACTTTTAATTTAAAATTGCTTTTCGAATAGTCATTAATATTTAAAAGAATATTTGCAGTTTTAATTAGAACAAAAACTTTGTTCCATTTTTCGACCTTTAAATCCCGTATTTTTTAAATAAGGATTCATGAGAGTAATAGCTTCGCGGGAGAAGAACAAAGAAGATGAAGCACGTGCATTTCAACTTTTTTATTACTTGCTTCCTTTGTTACCTAGATATTAACCTCTAGAACGCCATCTATCGGGTAAAGGGAAAGTAAATTTTGCTTATTTGCTGGAGATAATATCTTTAGTGTTCCGTAATGTTTATTTATTAGGTATGTTTAAAGTGGAACGAATCGGAGGTTGTAGTTAGGTTTATTTGTCGTAATTAGGTTCAAAATGTGATAATGTGGGAAATTTTACGTTGCAAAAATGTGACATGTCGGCTACACATATCATATCGTAGATCTTCAGAACGGAAATTTAAACAAAACAAAATTTTAATCTAAAAAAAATCTTTCTAATGGAGTGTACAGAAACATATATATTTATTTTCTTATTGTCCTTTTTTTCTGTATGTTTTTTTTGTATCTATTATTTTTTTAAAAATTATTCCCTTTTTCATACCTGCATTTGGTTTGTCCCGATCTTGAAATTAATTTTTATTTAGATCTCTTCTTCAAAAAATTATTTCAAACAGAAAAAGCTGAATATTTAAATTCGTGAAACGATTTTAGATAACATAAATAAATGAAATGAAAAGAAAAATAAGTATTAAATGTTTTTATTCCAAACGAAAAGCAATCGGCGGAAATTTGCGGGAACTAAATTCAGTTCAAGACAATTACTTTTTCTTGTCATGAAATTGACTCAAGTAAAAGCTTTCTAAGAAAGCAAAAGAGTAATTTCTTAATCTTTTTTTAAAAAAAGAAGAATCGTTCGTGCGTAAAGTTTCTTGCTATTTTCGTGATCATTTATGTGTATCTCGTTCCATAAAATGAGACTGTTGATGCTTTAACAAGATGAACAGTTCTTTGAATAGAACCAGGCATTACTCAATGTTTGAAGAACTGATTAAAGGTCATAAAGTGGCTTCTAATCTAAGCACGCATTACTAAAATGGAACTCTTTCAGGAATTTATTATTACGAAGTGTCAAGTTTGTGCTGGAACTAAGTTATAGAGATAACAGTAAGGTGTACTACAGCCTGCGTGCTCCATTTTATTTAAAAGTCGTAGAAAATTAATTTGTATTCTGTTGTTATGCTGAAGGAGCATCTAAATATCTTATTCTTGTTTTAAGAAACATAACGGCGAGTCATTGAAATTTGTTTTTTAAAGTTTTTACGTTTCAAATTGCATATTTTCAAATGAACTGGGAATTTTTTAGATATGGTTTCGGCATATTTTTTTTATTCTTGAATTTTGTGTTTAGTGGGGAAATATTGCAATATGGAGTGGAAGTAATCTGCAGGTTTTAATTTTAGCGTTAAATATGATTAGTGCATATTTTTAATTCTATTTTATAAATATCATCTATGGATAAAAAAAAATATCGAATTGAATGCCTCTTATATATATTTTTCTTTATAATTATTAGCTTAAACAAGGTATATATTTTTTTTTTTAAATTAACACTTTAGGTATATATTTCTTTTTGGAAATTATAGTACTTTAGAGATGAAATACAAGAAAAGAGGACTAAAATTCACATTAAGCAAGTTTTTTTCGAATTAAGTGGTGTTCTGTTTTAATGAAGTATTTTTCTAATTACATTTTTTTCTGGTTGTATAACTTAATTTCATTTAAATTATTTTAATTTGTCTGAAAGAAAAGAAAAAAAAAATACTAATACAGCTTCATTATAATGTGCCTGAAATAACTAATACTTACAGATATTAAGACATAAAAATAAAATAAATAAGTAAATAATGACACGCAAACGATTTTAATCTAGAAAACAACTATTTCCTCTTTCTTGCTTTCCGAATTCTCATCGAAGCGGAATGAAATGAAGCGGGGGGGGATGAACGGAATTCTTCCCTCCCCTCCTTTTCTCGAAGTATAAGATACTAAACATAGTTTTAAGATTACACCTTCTATACCTTCAACCTATCTCTCTAGTGAAGCGCTGCCTTAATCTAATTTGTTTAGCGAAGTAAGAAAATTTTCTTTCTCGCCATTTTCTTTCTTTAATTTTATTTTTTTAATTCCTGTCTTCAAAGCTTTTTTCCCTCCCTCCCTTCTTCCTTTTCCCCTTCTTTATTCTTGTTGTTTTGTTTGTTCCGTTTTTAGCTTCGAATAAAGATAGGTTTCGTTGATGTTGTTTGCCTCGAGCAAGTAAATCAATTAAGGGGAGTTTGCTTTGTTAAGAAATATACTCCTATCAATTCTTTCAACCGATGAGAGTACTTATGTCTCTTAAAATGAGTTTGTTTTCTGATTTCTCATTGCTATGAGGTATTTAAGAACTGAGGTTTGTGATGAAGATTTATTTATTTGTGTAAACAAATAAAAATATTCACATTTTTACTTTCTAGGAGAGGGGAAATTTCTGTATAAATCCTCATAATTAGTGTGTGTTGACTCACTTTAAATGGAATTATTTAGCAATATTTTTGTTAATGTTTTGATTTGTAAATGATGCCATAAGAGCAAACGGAAATGACAATGAAAGGCAATTTTTTCCTTCTTTTTTTTTTTGTCTATTAGGGTGAAAATCAAATCACACGTGCTTTTGAAGAATTTTTATTAGCAAATCTTTGCTATGAAAATATTGCAAAGTAGTATAATATCTCGTAACTATGAACAGTATTGTAATTGTGGAAAAGTTAAAAAAGAAAGCGTATAAAATTGAAGACTATAATTAGACTGTTTGGAAATGTTTTATGGATGAAATGAACGAAGTATTTCGCTGTTCTCAGTATTTTCATTGTTAGAGATTACGATTGCTATTTCTATAAATTATATAAAAAACAATAAGAGATTGAAAATAAATCAAACAGAAAATACAATTATTTCTATTATTTAATATGTACTTTTATAAATCTTGAATAAATGCCTTTTATGCAAATGACTTTTAGTTTCAAACAAAACTGGGCAATAAATATTTTTAAATAACTCAAGTCATTTTATCCAAAATATTTTTCAGTATGATATTGAAAGTTTCTTATCAATAATTCAGTCTGAAGAACATTATTCCAAAAGAAGAAAGAGGGGGAAAATCCCATTTCAGAATCGTTTGGCTAATAGTAGTTAATCATGATGAATCCAGAAAATGATACTGGGTCATTGATGGCATGTTGATTTTTGTCCCAACAATTTGGATTTATCGCTCTTTTTGGCCTGCTTTCTTTGTCGCCATGTCTTTTCCTTTGTTTTTACCGTGCGGCAAACTCTAAGCGTGTTGACATAGCTGCCGAGGATCTTTTTATTTACTTGACGTCGGACTCTTAGGGTTATTTGTCCCGTCACGTTCGCTTTTAGATTGAATCGTCATTCTCATGTCCTTTCCTGTTAATTACGAGCGTTCTTTTCTGATAGCTGGTTGCTGTCTCTTTAAGTTGTCATGTCATGTGAGGCGATCGTGTTTATTTAGAATGCGCTTGAATTATATTGATTTAATTAATTCGCCAAGGAACCGACAAAATATTGTACTTGCGTAACTCTATAGTAGTTGAGTAGAATGATGATGATTCATGCATGGTGATTTGATATCAAAGCCGAGTAATTGGATTTTTTTTTTTCAAAATGAAAATATTTTTAAGACTTGTCCAGACTTGTGAATGATTTTTAAATCTTAACTGTAACTGAATCTAAGTTGTTGACTTTTAAAACTGGGTCGTAAAAATTGTGGTAGGTTTGTTTCAGATTCATCTAGACTTTAAGAAAAAATAACTGATAAAAATATCAGCATTTTTTTGTTGACGGAAATTGTGTTGCGAATGTATGATATTGCGGTAAAGTAGATATTGTTTCATTTACTTTTAATTTTATGATTTCAAAACCTATCCGTTATTATACTTCAAAATTGTTCCCGTTAAGAAAGAGTAACAAAATGCTGTGGTTTGATAATTGAATTTAATCTTTTGAAATAATAAGTATTATTTATATTATATATAATTATATGTAATATTTTATATAATTATATAGGGTTACGATCTATTATGTAATATAAAGCCTATTATGAAATAGGCTAAGAAGGTTTGAAACACTTCAGATTTCGAAATCATGAAAGAAAATATTTTAATAACCAGCGTATAAGCATTTAAATGACTGAAAACCATTTTTAAAGTTTAGATTTGTTATGTATTGACCCATAACATTTCTTAAAACCAACTTATGTAAATTTACGCGTTCCTCTTAACCGAAGCCCTTTCCCTAAAATAAAACTAGCGATTCATTACAAAATATAATTAAAAGCTCCAATAATAAAGCATTGTTCGTTTACATCCTCATCTGTTACTCATAACTGAGCGAGACGCAAATAAAGATATATCATGATTACATCAGCTCTCTACTGGTTGATAATACTAATGATAAAATTTCTATACGCAAGGCCAACACACATATCTATCAATGGGTGTGTTAGTTTAGTATCTAGCAGGGGGAAATTTATTCTGTTCACGACATCCATACAGCTATTCATGCATCTGTCCCAACGGCTGTAGAGCAAAACCCTGAATTGCTAAGCCGAAAGAGAGACAAGCGGACGCCATGTTTGATCTCGATTTGTTGTTATTGTAGATCGTTTTTTCCCTTTGTTCTTTTATTGCTTTTCTTTTTAATTGAAAGTAGAATAATATGCATGCAATTCTTGTTTTACGAGCAAAATAAATTACTTATTATTATCCAAATTAAAAACTCGAAGGTATAGAAAAGTTCTATTCAGACGATTAATTACGTTTCCTTGGCTACACATTTTTCTTTTTAGTTGATTTTAAACTGTTGTTACCGTTTTATTCTGAAATAATGTCGGTCTATTTTTTATTTATCTTTTTATACTTTCATTGTTGCAAACTGTATGAAATAATGTTTCGATATTTAGGCTGAAATTATTCGAATTTTCATTAAGTGTTAAATTTTCGACTTCGAGATTACATTCCCTAAAGTAATGAATAATAGTAATTATTCTCTGTTTCTATTTATCTTTTTAATACTGACGAAAATATTTAACGAATTAGTTACATAAGTAGTCATAGAAAACAATTTAAAATTTGAAAAACGGATAAAATAATACGTAATATTGAATAATGTTAATACATTTTTTTCCTGCCAAGAATATTTTTTAAACATTTCATTTCCCCCTTATAATACATTTTCATCTCTTTGTTGAATATAATCGTTTTTCTGTTTGATTAATACTTCAACTCGTGTTCTCAATTCATTTTTCTAGCAACTATTAATGACTTATCCGTATAGAAAATTAGCTTTTTCTTTTCCTCGATAAACTTTTCAACGGCCCAGTGAACAAAGATGAAAGAACCCGATACCGTGTTTTTGTTCGAAAAGAAATCTTTATTCTTTTCACCCGGCCTCTGAGCCAAAAGGAAATCAATAATGAATAAATAAAGTTAAAAAAAAGAAAGAAAAGAAAAAAACTCCCAGTAACCGACGGAAAATAGAGCCTAAGAGGACCTTGCTTTTCATACACAATATCAGAAGTACCCTCCATCCAAAGATAAAAATGAAATACAAAAATAAACGTTGCTTCTTTTGAAAAATTTTCTTGGAAAAACTCATAGCGGATTGACTACGTACGTGAAATATTTTTTATGCTTTTTGCAGTCAAAAAGCAGGGAGGTTTTATCTTTTACACAAATTTTTCTGTTCCTTTTTGCGTTATTAGATCCAATTTCCTTGCGCCTTATGTATGCTAGTGGATGTAAGATTTTTCATAATTTAGTATGATTTATTGTTTTTGTGCGTTATAAGAATTCCATTTTAAATACCGAATGAAATGTTCTGACGTTCTTTGAATAAACGATTTTAACTTATTTTATTACGATCTATTAAAGAAATTATTTTAAATTACTATTATTTTAAAGAAAATTATCTAGGTAAGCAAATTAAGATGCCTGTACGTTAAAGCGCCGACGATTAAAATGCCAGATATAGCATTAGGTTATATAATTTTTTAAATTTATTTAACCCTGCTGTGAAATAGTTCGTGAATTCTCATTCATCATATTCTAATAGTTGGATAATGGCTTTGTGTTTTGCTTTATTTCGTGTTTCAAATTTCTGCCATTGAACTTATTACTTGATTCATTTTTGTTGGTTTAATTTTTTGTAGAATTATTTTCGAGTATATATCAATTCTGGAAAGCATCTAAATTGTATTTGTGTGTGGGTTATGGAATAATTTTTATTTATGGCATTTCTAATATAAATAAGTTTTTTACTATTTGCTTTGATCGTAAAAGGAAATATTTTGTATTTTATTTTAATTGTTTATTTTTATGTGCAAGAAAATTTTAGAATGCGTATAAATGGTTACAATAATTTTAGCAAATTTGAATTTAAATTCTTTGTTTCAAACTTTTCGATCAATGAGTTTTTATGTGATAATTATAAAATAACATTACGGTGTCTAGATGCAATGTCTTATTTATTTATTTTTAAGAATGATGTTTTCTTTATCTCTTATGTGGAAAGAGAGACGGAATCTTTTTTCGTTACAAAAACATTCACGAAATAAAAATTGGGAATTGAAATTTTTTTCGTTAATATTATGATTTGTTTTTGTAAAGAGCATCAGATTTTCAGCCAAAACATGAGTTATGATTTTTTTTTCTCCGAGGTCATATTGAACGTTGCCATAGTAGATTTGTTTTTGGTTGTGTATCAGTGGATGTAATATAAACATCCGTCACAATGCGTTATTACTTATCCATCTATTTTGTCGTATAGAGTTGTATAAACAACATCTGCATATAATCTGATTTGAAAAAGCACATTATTGTAAGGGGAAAAAAAAAACCTAAAAAAGAATTCAAAGTGAGAACTGGAAGTTGATAATTTTAAATTTGATAATTTTAAAATGCAAATGCATGGTTTCTGTCTAGTATCGTTTTCAGATGCTAATATCAGCGTGCAGGAAGTCAACCATAAAGTTGAATAATTGAGCTGTTGCGTGTTTTTTCGAGAAGCCATGCACAAAGCGTGCGTCATCCTGTAGCTGAAAGAAAACAAACTTGATAGGACACTAAGAAAGAATAAGAAAATAAAATAAAAAGGAAAGTTTGTGTGCAGTTTTCTTTATCTGGAGTTCTTTTTTCGGATCAATAAAGCATCTCCATCGTAACTTAATACCGTATTAACGGCATTGAAGGGAAAGTAGAAAACGGAGGATGAATGTATTTTATTGATTGAGTACAGGAAAATAAAGGTGATCAGTTTGTTGCCAACAAGCATCTTAGGAGTGATGGAGTGTAACCTTTTCATATTACTTGTTTGTTTACGTTTTCTGAAATGGTGTTGAATTGATGTAAGATAAGAGTAAAGTTGTGCGATTTTATTCGAATAGTTTGATTTTTTTTTTTCAGTTGTCGTTTTGACAATGTTTTCGGCAGATGATAAATATTTGGAAGCTCTTTCAGAAATTTAACATTTTTATTTTCGTAATTCAATTGTGATCGCATTTTAAGAAATTAATTCTCTTGAATTCTACGCTGTTCGTACTTTTTATCTGAAAAACAATTCAACAAAAGAGTTCTTATTTTTTTGTTTTTGTTTCTTATTTATGTGCTTGATTGTGGGTAAAAGTTCTGTAATTAGATTCAGATTTAGTCATAAAGTTTTAGTCCATTCTTGTTATGTCAAAAATGAAATTTGAAGAATTTTCCTATTCTTTCGAAGATAGACTTCAACAATTTAAATCACAATGCAATTCTTAATGATGTACAGAATTCTTGAAAAAATCCTTTTGGCATAGAAAGTTGTGTTTCGACGATTTTGTAAAATCTTTATTACGTGTATTCATAACCACTTTCATTTCAAAAAAGTATTCCTTAAAAAAAAGTGAAAGTTTTCATTGCGATCAATGGCACTCAAAGATAATTCAGCAAATTTAAACTCATTATTTTTTACCATTGTGTATGTACTTACGCCTTAGTTATCTCCGCTTATCTAAACAAATGCTTTATAAAAGACTGTTGGTTTAGTTGGTATTGCTGTCTATATATATATTTTTGTTAACTAAAACTTTAGTGCAAGCAATTCATTATTTTAAATTTTTATTTGCATTTAATTAATTGAATCGCAACCGTTTCCTGCTGGCTAGTTATTGGAAGGGGGAAGTAACATGGGAAACCGAAGGAATAGTTATTAATTTTGCATTGATTTTTTCAATAATTCTTTCTGGTCTGAGTAATTTAGAATTTTCTTACAAACGCCTTAAACATTAAATAAATTTAGATTTACAATTATTAGAGTATAAATTCACGCTATCACTTCAACGCTTATTTTGTGGACTCATTTATAACTTCGAATCTCTTAGCTGCCTACTAGATATTTGATTTTTAAGAACTGCAACTTTTTTGCAATAATTTTGCTAAAAAGATTCTTATTTCATGACCTGGTAAATATTCTTGAGTAGTTTTCGTTAAGAAATACGCACAATAGGAACCAGTGGGAGTGGCCTCCCCTAAACTTTCTCGTATACTGCTCAAAAATTTGTCATTTCCCCTCCCCTTGCGTGGATAAAAAAAATCGAACCTACTGTAATCCAGAATGCAACGAATATCAGAAGGTTTTTCATTGCAGATTATAGTGATTGTAAAATATTTAAGTGAAGAATCATATTAAAAGAGATGCCTATGTATTAAAACTTAGCAATATTTATTTTCCATCACACTCCAGGAAGATCCGCTATTATACGAGCGAGCGAAAGCATAACAGGAGATAAAACACATTAATCACAAACTCCGTCTCAAGGACGTAATCCTCCCGCTTAATACCAGAGATAGCTAAGTAGGCATGCGCGTGGAGATGGTTTTGAAACGAAGGCTTAATAAGTATGCGATTATACAAACCGACAGACAGTCAACCCGTTGACGGATTTGGCCCAAAATTTTATACGGACCTACATTCATGACGATAAAACTGTGTACCAAATTTTATCGATCTGGCTTTTCAAGTTTTTGAGTTATAGCGTTCGCATGACCTCGCACATACAGACAGACAGACTTCCCGTGGACGGATTTTGTCCAAAAGTTGATAGAAACCTACAAATTATGTTTCAAGTTTACATACCAAATTTCATCCCTTTATCTCTAATAGTTTTCGAGTTATCGTGTTCACAGACACACACACAGACAGACATAATTCCAAAATTGTGTTTTTCGGACTCAGGAAGGTCTAAAACGTGGAGATTCGTCAAAATCTCGAGTTCGAATTTTTTGACGATTACAATACTTTCTCTTTGTATACTTCGTATACGAGAAAGTAAAAAGGCATTCATAAAACTGCGTAGATAAATCTTTGGATTTTCTACATGATTTTTCCGTTCTGTAGTCATAAGCAGAAAAGAATAAAATAATCATAATTCACCTTAGGAACGACGGAAAAGTGGAACGAAATCCTTGTGGACAAAGATCCTTACAGAACACTTACCCTTTCTCATAGAATAATAAACTTGTGTAACCTGCTTTTTCCCCTTATCCATTACTCCAGCCATCCTTTCCCTTAAAATATTTTATCCCCTTTTTGTCTTCTTATTTATAAGCTAGGGACGACCCCTTTTCGATTGATTTCTTCGGGATAGTCTTTCGCCTCTTTTATTTTAGTCGGGCGTTCGTTCGTTTGCTTCTTTTTCCTTCGCCATCTTTCAAGATGAAATGTGATCTTTCTCGTCTGCTCATTGTTGTTGCCACGCTGCTCGGGAGAAAAAAAAAAAGGAAAAGGGAAAATAGCTTTTGCTGGTCTTTGGGCCGTATACTGCGACTAATAAATATTTTCTTTTTAGGAGAGATGGAGTTATATTATTATTTATTGCCCGGCTATATGTTGGTTTTTCGTCCGGTTGATCCTTTCATCTTGCATTAGGATATTATTGAGGATTGTGTATTCTGTTATTGTGTTATGTCGTGTGGTGCGTTATTTCCTGCAATTAAAATGCTTTTTTGCACTTCAGTGCGTGTTTTTGTTTCTTTCAAATTTTTCAGTCGAAAGGTTTTAAGGAGTGTTTGTGTTGAAGACGAAAGAAAAAGACGCGTTGAAGTTGTGCTTAATTACGTAGAAAACATATTGGTTAGCTTCCGTTTTAACAAAATAAAATATTGGTAATTGTTGTTTTTGACTTTCGGATGTGAAACTGTTTTTGTTGTCATCTTGTTTTTGAAGGGTTATTTTATCGGCAGTTTTTTCAGGTGGAAAAAATTCCATAAAAATTAAACGAAGTTTTCCCAAAAGGAATGAATATTAAGTATTCCTTCTTTAAAAAGGTAGTTTTTAATTGAACAAAAGAGTGAAGAAGTAAATAAATGAAAGACAAGTTTTTTTATAATAGTTTTTTAATTTATAATTAAATCGAGGAGATTTATGAAATTTGTCACCTGCTTTTTCTCTCTCTTTTTTAAGTTGTTGCAGTTTCCAGAGAAGAAAGGAAATAATGTGAATCTGAAAATATTTTTAAAGCCTAACATTTTTGATGTACAAAATAGTGTATTTCAAACCTACTTGAACTGTGCGTCACATAGAAAAATATTGAAGTCGCAGAAATTCTCATGAGGCTTTCTTTCCAATTCTTTAACATTCACAAGCAAAAGTAAAAGAACAAGGAAAAACATAATATTTTTAAAGGTTTCATTAAAATTTGTTAAATATCTTTTAAATTTTATGAATTTCCTTTTAATTGTCATTAACTAACGCTTCCTTTTCTTATTTTCGAATTTTGGGTTCGTAATAAAATTTTTCTGACTGAAATGGTATTACTAAAATTTTATCCACTTGGGAAAGGGGCCACGAGGAGAAAAAGTTTGAGGTATATAATTGT
Source organism: Araneus ventricosus (assembly GCA_013235015.1). Taxonomy (NCBI): domain Eukaryota; kingdom Metazoa; phylum Arthropoda; class Arachnida; order Araneae; family Araneidae; genus Araneus; species Araneus ventricosus. Next base: position 55,518 of record BGPR01001379.1, read on the forward strand.
TTTCATTTGAAAACTAACTCTAGACCGTACTACTTTTTATTTTTCAACCCAAGATCTGTAAATAAGTGTAAGAAATCAGAGAAAAATTAATTTTGAACTTAAAATTTTAATTAAAATTAATTTATAATCTTAATTTTTCAGTTAAAATTTATAAAAATTGTTACTTGTTGTCAGAAACGTAATAATTGAATTATTTTATTAATTTTTTTAATTAATTTTGAATAATGTAGCAAAACAAAAATGGTAAGTGATGCAAAAATGAATAGCTGCATAGTGTAGTGTTAAATGCAATTTAAATCTATTGTACTAAATATGTTGTTTTACATTACGAAGGAGAGGAATATTAGTTTATATATTTGATCATATACTGTCATATTTTTTCACTCTTCGTTTGAAGAAAAATTGTTAGGAATAATTTCTGTCTTGAAGTAGTAATATTCCAGCTTCAGAAGAATAATCCCAAAATATGATAGATTAAGAATTTATAATGGTGGATTATAGCGATCTTGTGAATAAGAAATGAAAAATGTTGTTTTATAATTTTTCGAAACTTGTAAATACGAGCCAAATAGGTCAAATAGAATTAATTTTTATCTCATACGACAGGTTTTATTCGCACCATTATTCTTTATAAGATTCCGTCATTTGAATTCTAAAAAATACTTTTAAATTTATTCTTCCGTATCTTACTCCTATTTTCATGTTCTTTTCAAAATGTTATTTACTAAGAAATCAAGATTATTTTTTCTTATCTCATTATCGCAAATCTTTTCTTCTAACGATGTTTAAGCCTTGAAACAACTCCCCTCCACTCCTTCTCACCTCTAAACTGGCACGTTGCCAAATCGGATAATATTAATGACTCACAACAACCACCATTTCATAACTTTTATGAAATGCTTTTCTTGTTGGCCTTGTAAGCAATAGGTATCTTTTACGACTTGACTTGCTGATGATCTCAGACTTCCATTGATTTATTTTGGGCTGGATTATCTGTTAAAAGTCGTGTGACAATGACCGTGGTGATAGATAAGTAATCACCATATTAGTATTCAAAAATCGAAATTCGATTACTGGGATTTTTATCGTCGCATGTTTGGCAACATCGTGGGAATTACTCGTTGTGATGAAGCATGACTGATCCTCTGTTATTCATGTTATCCGGATAATTATATGTCAAATAAAAGCTGCAATCTTGGATAAGAGTTGTCTCTTTTAGACTTAATATTTTTATATTTTGGTTTAAATATATTTAATGTAGCAATTTTGATTTTTCTGAAGTACACGTGTAGTGTTATTTTGGGAAACCCCAAATAACAACTGTGGCAATTTCTCAATTTTTCATTTCATAGCAACCGGAAACTCAAATTCCACGTAAAATGTTACTCATCAATCTAGTTGAAATGTCCACATCTTTTCGAACAAAACGGTGTTCTTAAAAATTTATTATCTATTTTAGTTAATCTTAGTGTGAATATTGATTGAAGGATCAATTGATTTACTTTTTATATTCGAGATCGAGTAAATGATCCTAGCACAGTTTAGAATTGTTCGATTTAATGTTCCTTTTTTTCCATTTTGTTTCGTTGGTTGAATGTAGTTTTAATTTTCGGTAAATTTTTGGAATTGAATTAAATTTAACCTAAAATTAAAAGTTAAAATTCACTTACGGAATTTACTTTTTTTTGTGTATTTTGATATTTATTGGCACAATTAATTCCCCTCCAGTCCCTTCCCTATTTTATAATGTAATGCGGTTATGAGGTAATGCTATGGACTATTAATATCAAAAATCGGTTTTTATTAAAAGGGGAAAATGTAAAATTTGCATGTTTGTAATCTTTTATTCATATTTCAAGCATAATTTTCATATATTTGTTTAAATATATGTGGAAAATTTTTCAAGGGAAAGGAAAAATAGTTGAACAAATAAAATTTGTCTTGCTGTAAAATAAAAAGCAGCTGACGTTTATGACTGATTTTTTTAAAATATTTATTATTCAGTATTTGTGATCATGCATGTTTTGTTTTGCATGCCGTAATACTTTCGATAGGAAAGTAGCACAAAAATATGTATGTACTACAGCATTCTTTGATATTTATTTCCAAAAGAAGACCATTTTAATGTATTCATTTTTCATTTATATCATCGCCGGTCCTATAAATACATTTTTTTACCTGTTCCGAGATTCGCAGAGATAAAAAAAAAAAAAAATTTTTTTTCGAGCAGTTGTTATTTTTGCAATCAAGTCCACATACATTCACTACAGTAAAACATCTGCTATAATGTTCATTGAAACATCTGCTTATTATGATTTACAGTGGCTATATAGGATGTGATGTTTTTAATATTCTAACAAACACGAACTGCAAAAAGGAAGTATGCTTATCTTTTACTGTCTTAGTTTTTCCATTATTGTCATTAATTTTTATTTTGCCTCAAAAAGTTCTTTGTCAGTCGATTGAAAAAATAAGTCTAAATGATTTACTCAGTAGCAATCGGCTTATAGTAATAGACGTACAATGATAACTTAATAGCACATTTCTTTTGGATATCGAGAGTCAATTTGAACGATAAAAACAGCCAAGTTGGCGGCAATAGCCAACACCGATCTACTTTCATTTACGAATGATTTTATTACTTGCATCTGACGTATTTATGAGGCTATGAATGCCGACTTGTCAGGTGTTATCGCCCGTCCCTAAAGGTGAACTGATAAAAAGCGTTACTTTGTTTAGCATAACTGCGATACCAAGTCGGAAGAACACGCTTTGTTTTTTTCGGTTTTGTTGACGTATTTTAAAGGACAAAGTGTTTTGGGATGTTTATCTGTTTTCTCCAACAAATGCAAACATAGTCTTAATTTATAATGATGGGATGGAAATTCAGTATCGTTTGAATGCCGTAAACACTTAGCCTATTTCTTTTTTTTTATTCGAAGTTTCTAAGTGAATGTCTTTTCTGAAAGGCGGAGGCATTTTAGCATATGTTTTACAATTTTTGAAAAAAGAAAAAAAAAAATGTTTCGCGGGGGGGGGGGGGGATTCTTTTATTCATAAAATCCAAACTGAGGACTATTGTTAAATGTGCTGTAAAAACAAAAGCTTGCAAATTTCATTGGCATTTTTTTCTGTCAGAATAAATTAAGGAAAGAGTGATTAAACATGACAGGTTGGCATTCATAGCTTTATAAATATGTTGGAAGTAATGCCATTAAGTCTATTATTTGTGAAAGAGATTTGGTGTTTGTTATTGCCGTCACCTCGGGAGGATTGGACACCAATATTCAAATGAAATGTGCATTTTATTGCATATATGAATATATTTATAACAATCGATCGGCTAGTATTCAACAAATTATTATTGCTATTTTAAATGAACCGTTTCGGTGATTAGCTTTTCACTAAAGTGGAGCTGAACTGATTACCAGTGTCATAAGACTAATTTCAAATACTACTCGGTTTTATCCAACATTTCGAAAATTTGACAGAATAACTGCAAGACCTTTGTTCAGTTATGCATTATGTTAAAATTTGAGGATTTCTTAATTATATACGATATTATTAGAATCGAACAACTTGTTAACTTCAAAAACCAAATAAATTTTTACCGAGTGGGATAAATCTTTTAATTTAGACTTCACCTGGAAGGAAACAGAAGAAGAAATATCTGAAAAAAGTTCCCAGATTACGTAATTGAACTTTTAACATTATTTTTTATTTCCAGATTCAAAACATTAAGTGAGTAAGAAACATTCAAGTTTCACACTCAATATTAATGTAAATATATACATATCTGAAATGAATTAAAATTATTGGCTTAAAAAAACATATTAAGATTTGAGATGGGCATATCGTGTAATGTAGAAAATGATCAATGTATGAGCATTAATAGTGAGGATTGGCAGCATAAATAAAAGTTATTCTGTTTAGAATTGTGTCTCATCTTCCAATTGGGAGAAAAAAAGATGGGGAAGGATATTAACGGTTGAAGTGCAACTTTTCTAAAGAAAGATTACTAGGAAAATGCTTAAAAAATAAGTATTTCAAAATGTTTTTCTGATTTGTTTATAGTTTTCAAAGCATTAAAATTTCGTGTAATTTATCGAAATTCATGAAGAGAACTTTTTCTTTATTTCTGCATTCAATAATATCTCTGACTTCAATTTAATTCTAAAATTGCAGGTGAATATCCTCTCAAAATGTAATTAGAAACAAAGGCTAAAATGATTACTTTATTTTTAATTATACACGGATTTATTTTCAATCGGATTAAAATTGTGTTATGATTTTGTTAGTAGCGAGTCTGTTGCAGATTAAATGAAATTTCATTTAATCGATAGTTTATATCTTCAAAATGTGTATCGATATAAACTATCGATACACATTTTGAACTATCGATATAACCTGTATCATTTTAACTATCGATATAACTTGTATCATTTTAACTATCGATATAACCTGTGTATCGATAGTTTTTGTTACCTTAAACCTGTATTATATCTTCAAAATGGGAAAATAAAAATAAATTAATGAGAATAAAAACTTTTATGTTAATCTCTGATGAGAATATTAGTTAATTAGAAATATTCTCTTTAGTAAAAATCTGGCAGCATCAACGCTATTTTTACGTCATCAGATCGGTGTAGATCTAAATACTTTGTTTTCAGTTTTTAAACACTTTCCAACATTTCGGAGAAATCAGTTAATTAATTTCGAATTCATGTTCCATAAACTCATTAGGTACAAATGCTTCGGACACGACTTCCGAGAATAATCCTCTGCATTAACCCAAATTCATTTTGTGGTTGCCATAGCAACTGTCAAGAGCTGAAGTGTGTAAACCTGTGACTGACTGTTCGTTAAAAAAGCAAACTGCATATATTCTTAAATGCCACTAATTCCGATTATATCACAAAGTTTTTAAATTACTTTGCATTTTTGGCGCCAATTCGTGTTCTCTTTTCGGATAATTTTTATTAATAAATGTCGTTTGCTTTTTCTGAGTGTAGAAAAAGAACTTATGCGGATTCTTCTAAGTCGTTCTTTTTTGATCGAAAAATGATTGATAACGTCGTGGCGTTGCATTAGTCATTTAAAAATATCTTTTGTGATATATTTTTTTTTTCCTAGTCTGGTCTAGTTGTAAGAGAATTCGAAGAATCAATCATAGTACGTCGCTATCGTATCCATTTAATAGCAGACTTTGCTGTGATGTTCTGTATGTTTTCCCCATTTTTTTTTTTTTTTTTACTTTTAGTTGTTCTCCATTTTTATTTCTTCCTTGTCAAAGTAAGATCTTCTGAACGATGTCAACATTGCGTGTGAGTTTTTGGTTGTTAAGAGTTATGGGTATCTTATAAACCTCGTATGTAGATTATTTTATACAGTTGTCTATTTCTAAATGAATTTCTCGTTTAATCAAATTAATATTAATCTGAAGCTTTCATTTCATGTTTCTTATCACGGTTGGAAGTACTCTTCCCCTTCCCTTTTTAAAAAATTAGAATAATTTTTTAAAAAGTTAGTTAATTAAAAGTTTATTTTTAATTAACTAAATTTATTTAATTTAATTATTATTAATTTATTTTATTATTATTTAATTATTTATTGTTATTATTTATTTATTTATTTATTTATTGTTATTATTTATTGTTATTATTTTATTATTTAATTTATTTAAATTAATTTATTATTAATTTAATTATTATTAATTTATTTGATTTAACTTAATTTAGTTAATTTTTAAAGAAGTTAGTAATAAATAATTGAAAGTTAGAATAATTGGCAATAGAGGTAATCCATTGTGCGTACCCCCATTTCTTTTTAAAGTTATCTTCTTTAATAATCTACTTTGTTGACTTTTGTAAATATTTCTTTATTTTGTCGTATGACACTTTCTTATTTATTTCTGTTTGACTTTTCTACTTATTTCTTTACATTGGCATTTCATCATATGGCTTTATTTGAAATTATTAGGAAAAAAATTGGCATCCGGGAAACATGTAGTGAGGGGTCGGGGAATGTACGGCAACGTGGTTTAGATTACGGAGTTCCGCTTTGTGAGAAAAAAAATCACTTTGCACCTCCACATCAGAATTTAGAAAGGGAAATAAATTTAGAAATTGACATAACAGAGTGTGTGTGTGGTGGTGGGGGAACATGGAAAAGAATGAAAACAAGTCGTTCATTGGATGAAAGGCAAAATTGAGGATTTTAAAGAAAAAAATTATTACGGTTAATTATTGCAACTAGTAATTTTTGCTTAATTTTATTTGCATGTTTTTCAATATTTTTTTAATTATGTAGACGGAAACATTAAATTTCATACTCGGTAATTTATTAAATGCATACGATTGGTTATTGTATCTATATCTGATCATTTTGGGAAGATCTTAAAACTCAAATCGATCTGTTTTTTTTTAAATATTAATTAAATATAATTTATTTAAAACCAGAAACCCTTTTCCCTATATTTTAGTATCGGCTATCAGTGCACACTTAAAAAAAATGGGAAGAACTCCATTTATTCTTCCCAAATCTTTCATTGAAGTCATGCCAAATGTGGCAAACCTCAATTCATGATACAAACCCTTCGTTTTTCCAAATAGCGTTGAATCGGCGCTTAAAAAGTCGTCGTGTTCAAGCAATTGGCTTTAAGTTTCTTTTCTGTAGTTAAAGAAGGGGGGAGGTACAGCTGATAGTTGAAACTAGCTTAGGATTGAAGGCTTTCATTGGACGAACTGCTTTGAAATGATTTTTCTGTGCTTTCTTGATACAAATGAGGAATATACAGATGGAGAGAGAATTTATATTTTCATTCGCGTCTATTCTACATTTTAGTTAAATACTTTATAAATTATTAGGTAATACGATAAATTATTTTTAAACTGAAAACAGTAGTTGAATTCTTATTTCTGATCTATTGATATGTAGTGTTTTTTAATCTTCTTTAAAGATGAATTCTTCCATACTCTGAATTAGAGTTGTAAATAAGAGAAGAATTTCTTCTCGTTTCTTTCTATGATGTCACATTGAGTTTTTTATGTGCGGAATGGATTACAAAATTGCATTGGTAAGGCTTTCTTTAGCGTGTTGTCGGTCGCATGAGTTGATTAAAAGCTGGTATAGAAATAGTGCAGTTGGATTTACTTCCATTATTTTGATTGCAGTTTTGTGATGGATTTATATTTAAAGAAATAGAAATTTCATTAGTTTCGTAGATCTGTATTTCTAATGATTATTGACCATGTTCATATTTGTGGATTTTGGGAACTTGTACAAAAATAATGCACATTAACATTTTTTTCCTGCAGCAACTACTTGGAACGCAATTCCATTTATTCAAATATAAAGCTTCTATTTTTTAAATATATATTCTTTTTTTTCCCTTTTTCTTTTAATGACCATCGGAATGGTTGTCAAAACAGTGAATTATATTCTCGTTATCGCTAGCTGTTGACGGTTTTTGTTGAAAGAATACATTTACTGTAATCTGATCGGTGAAAACCAAGTTTTCAGCAAGTTGTGAAATCGCGCAACTATATGCTGCTACTATTTAGGAAACTGAATTGAAGGTCGTGTAGTAAAGAAGGTTGTTCTTTGTTCTTTTTGTCCTCTAAAAACTTCACATCACTGAATAATAGTTATAAGTAAATGGAGGAAAATTTGATATGGTTAAATTGATGATTACGTTTTCAACTTTCTTATAAGTAATTATAAGTTATATATAGTATTTTATACTTTACTTATACATACTTATTAAGTTAATATATAGTATAAGTATATTAGTATAAGTAATATAAGCATATTTATATAAGTGATAATAAGTTCTCAACTTACTTACCAAAATAATTACTTTTTGATATTTAATTAATTAATTTTATTTTTACAGAATTCTCATTTTCGAAATTTTAGTATGCACTTTATGAAAGGACTATTGTGTACTCAAGAAACTAAAGTGATTGAACCAAAGGTTTAATTAATGCACTTTTATAATGCAAATTTTCTTTGCTATGGAAAAATATGTACTGTTACAAAAGTCTTTCCGTGGGTGTATGGTGTAAACAGTCCAACACGCAGGATAATGGAGAATGAAGGTTTATTTACAAAGATGCAGGAAAACACGTGGTACAGGAAACAATAGTTCTTGCACAGATTACCAAATTAGATAGTCAACAATTCACAGGTTATAACAGTTCAGCACTTTGATATTTAACAACACAAACAGTCAGCAAATAACTAGTAACGAGCAAATAACTAGTAATAATGTAACGACAATAACTGCACTTTCAATAGCGCTCAGCTTCCTAGCTCGCACTGCGGACGAAGCTCTAAAGTCGTTCCCAATGGATCAACACACTACCGCTCGGCGTCTTAACAGCTTACTAGCTCGCACAGCGGATAGAACTCCAAAGACGTTCGCGCTCTAAGGCGATCCCAGTCGACCAACACACCGTCGTCCACGCACTCTCCTTATATAGTTTTCCCGGCAGGCCGTGACGTCACATGGAATGATCTAGCACATTCGTGGCGTATCTTCTCTCCTAATAGAGATATCGAGAAGATTCCAGCCCCTTTGAGATCCCATGTTTCGTCGCCAAGGTCAGGGGGCCAGACGTGGCTACTGTCCGTCATCTCATATTTATCCCTGTAAAACTCTCTTCCCAACCATAGGACTCACATTGCTGGGAAGCGATTTTCCATGTTTGTAACAGTACTAAATAATATGCTATATTACCATGTTAATAAATAATGTAACTTTTATGATTAAATAATTGAAATTGCCAAATTTTTTTGTTAAATTTGATATTAAACATGAAAGTCGTTTGCAAATCGTTTGTAATTATTGAATAAATTTATCATTCACCTGGCATTTGCAATACGATTTTAAATTGTTATTTTGCGCAACTAGCATCACTAATGAAATTAAAAATTGTCTTGCAGATTTTATGAAGTTTTCATGTATTTTCTCTTGACAGTGTCCATTTTTGTTTATTCTGTATAAATTGAAATATTTGCGACTCGCCGCTGAGTAATTTGTTCTTAACGCGATTTTTTTTTCTATGAAATGTGTGCTAAAATTTGAAAAGTATTTTAAAACCGACATCGGAGTTCGCAATGCTAAAATTTTGATTTTTTTTTTTTTTTTGTATATTGCTAAATGCAAATGATTTAATTGATTATGGTTGATTTGTAAAATTTACTGTGTTTTAACTATCCTTTCTTTGTGCCTTCACATTTTCTATTCCACATTACAAAATAGCATTTATTACAGTGTATATAGAACATATTCCGCCTTAATAGCAAGAATTTTTTTTTTTTTGTAATTATAAACTTTTGATTTTTGCAAGAGCAAAAATTTTCTAAATGTTGTCAGAAAAAAATATTTGCAGTAAAAAGCAATAACCTATTTCGAATTTAACTCATTTAAGATTTTAATAGTCGTTTGCATCTTTATTCAGAATTGATCAGCTCGGTAATTTTCCATGATTGTAGCTGAAATTGTACGCTACTTGGATAATTCTAATCTTCGGATGCCATATTGGTTTTGTTTTGACGTCACGCTACGATGACGCTTTTTGTTCTCCTGGAATGGGTCGCTCAGTTTCACAGAAGAGGTTATTCTTTGATTTATATCTGCTGGATTGAATTGTGACACATTTTTCCGTTTATGTACGTGCTTTGGTTTTAAATATCTGGATCTTGAAGTGTGCTTGATATTTTAAATGAGATAATTTTTCTTCGATGCTTTTGATTTGTAAATAAATGCTGTTATTAATATCACTGAATTATCCAGTTCACAATTGAAAAATCAGAATAAAGTATTATTTTTTTAAAAAAAAAAATTAATGTTGTAATTTGTGTTTTCCTTTTAATGTTTCATGGGAAATATTTCGTTTCTTACCACATATTTATGATAAACATCTTATAATATTATTTTTAATATAATATTCATATGAATGAATATTTTAAATTGTTAAAGATTATGAGTAGTTAGATATCGTAGTGTCTCATTTATGCTGTATTTTATTGGCTTCGTTCGAAGCGTCACGTTTTGTTATTTTCATTGAAATCTAACTATACCTATATTTTTTTAATTTGTTCTCAATTTAATACACATTGTTTAAAAATCCTAAATGAAATATTTTCCACTAAATTTTATGAAAAGTTCATATTAATCCTCCAAACCTCCAATACGAACTAACGTGCAAGTTCATCGGCCGATAATGCTCCATCACCGTGGATGATGGCAGTGCATTACCGTGGACGATGCGAAGCCATTACCGTGTATAACGCGAAGCCACCACCATGGACGATGCGAAGCCACCACCGTGGGCGAGGCGAAGCCACCACCATGGACGATGCGAATCCATCGCCTCAAACGATAATGCGAGTCCGTTGTATCGAGCGGTAACGCGAGTCCACCGTCTCGAGCGATAATGCGGGGACACCATCTCAAGCGGTTATGCGAGTCCATCGGGTGCTCTCGCCCCCGTACCTGAACAAAAATAACACCACCACAATCGTGCCACGTGCATGGTCCTTAACCATGGTGGGATTTTTGTCCCATACCCCGAGAACCGGTCGTGCGACTAGTTACGGGCTAAGACCAGAAAGAGCGTGCGCTCTAGCCGATATCGTCACGGGTCTTCAAAAGCGCTAGTCCGAGTCAAGCCTCTAATCCCCGTACCTGAACAAAAATAACACCACCACGATCGTGCCACGTGCATGGTCCTTAACCATGGTGGGATTTTTGTCCCATACCCCGAGAACCAGCCGTGCGACCAGTTACAGGCTAAGACCGGAAAGAGCGTGCGCTCTAGCCGATTGCGGTACGGGGACTTAAAGGGCCGATAAATTTATATGTGAATTAATGATTGATATATATGAATTATCGACCGATCGTCGATAGGATAACTTTCCTATCTGACCGGCGAACAAGCCTCCAACCTCCAAAAAATTGTACAAATCTATGTATAATTCCCTCAGAGGAATTTTTTTTTTTTTTTTTTTTTTTTTGTATAAGGGAAATTAAGACTGGAAAATTTTTTAAGGAATATAGCATTTATAAAATTTCATGTTGTTGTTACTCCATGAGAAAAACTTTACAGTGCAAAAAAAGTTCGAAAATATGAAGAAAACAAAGAATAAAGTTGACACAGTTGAATGTGCCAACTTGTGAGCTATTCAGAATAGTGAAGAAAATTTGTTGCTGCGACCACCGGTGCAGAAGTTATTAAGCGAAAAGGGTCTTGATTAAAATGGAAGGAGCTCGCAAATTCTTGCTTCTTGAAGTCGAATACACAAATGTTTAAAGAAAGCCTTTAAAGTCTGAAAACGAAATATTTTCCACTAAATTTTACGAAAAGCACATGAAAAATATTCATTACTTACCTTTTCTTAAGAGAAGTTTAAAATCTTCTGAAGATTCTTCAAGAGAATTTTCGTGTGAATTAATCGGAACTTAAAAATTTCGCACTTTTATATATGGCGGAAAAGACGTTTTCCGATTGGCATTGTGTTGGAATAATGAAAAAAACTGAAACTCGACAATAATCCACAGAGTGCGATTGTTGAAGAAAATTTTTATTTTCAACAATGTGTTAAATTTTTTTTATTTTCAACAAACAAAAAAAATGCAATAATTTCCAATCTATCCTATTAAAATTCGAAGGTAAACAAACGTATGTATGTGTGTCCGGCTACCTTCTCACGAACCGCTGAATGGAGAAGAACGCGGAAAGTACCAAAAGATGGGGAATAATCCAAGGAATCCATTTCGGTCATTTAAATTCCGAAATTACAATTAGTTAAAAAGATATTAATTAAAAACGTCAAAATGAATGAATTGACGTGCTGCCATCTATTGGCAGAATGGTGAATTCATTCTCGGCGGATTCTTTTTTTTTCTCCCCTATTATTAGTTTTCGCATCCGGTGTTGCATTTTTTTTTATTTATTTAATTGAAGATGGTATTTCCTTTTGAGCGATCTTCTGTGTTTGGATTTATTAACAATTGAAAAAAAAAATCGTTTTCCTGCATTTTTCTTTCTTTTTTTTTTGTCGTACGGTGTTTCTCAACATTTACGTTTGTTGGGGGAAAATATTTATTCATTTTTATCCGTTTTTTTTTCCTCATTATTATTCGTTTTATTTTTTCTTTTGCAAAACAAATATCATGCTAATCTGTTTTAATTTATAAGCATAAGAATTCTCGCGTTTTCATTCAAACCAAACTGCTTTAAGGTAGTAAAAAGGCTAGAACTAAAAGTTTTAATCCAACAAGAGAGGATTCAAAACAGATTTACGTATGTTGGGGAAGCTTAGTGACAATATTTGTAGGGAAAAAACAGAGGCCGGCATATGAAAAAATGTGGATTCCGAGAAATGCTGGGTTATTAACTA
>BGPR01001379.1:67935-167603 GCA_013235015.1 Araneus ventricosus
ATCTAATTAATTTCTTTTCTTTAAGTACTTTAATAATTCTACTACTATATTTTTTTTTATTCGTTACAAATATTACAAGTGTTCGTGGTTATTCAGCAAATTCTAACCAGTATACAATTCAATATAACTATTCAAAGATATAAGTTTAAAAAATATCAATTTGGGTACAACCCCCTATCTTTTAGCTTCTCTTCGACAGAAGCTAAAATTCTGCTCGTTGTAATGCCGGTATCTTTCTTAATACTAAGGATATTGAACTAAATGTTTTATATAATTTGTCCTACAAATCTGGCTATAAAGTTGTGAAAGAGAAATTACGCTATGTTTTGCGCATGCGCAGTAAAACATTATTCACTAAAAAAAATACTCATATTTCATGTAATATTCAAAAACATTTGTCAAATTTTTTCACAATGCTTCCCTAACATATTGTCATTTTTTCTGTAAGTTTCGTATAATGTAACAGGAAACTCTGCATGTTATAAGCAAAAAACAGGCTGGAAAATTTGCGATTTTGTAAGAAAACCTTTATATCTTCCCAAGTATTTGTGTTGCGGTTACGAAAATTCCTGTAAATATTATGCACATTAAACATAACCATTTCTGAAAGTTTCATCTTGTTATCAGTATTCTGTGAAGCGGGATGGGCCAAAACAGTTTTCGTCTTCATCAGTTTGTGGTCGGTTCCCTAATTGCCCTCAGGACCGAATCTTCAATGTAAAATGCGAGGTATAGTCTATTATTCACATGGTCGAAGTTTAAAGGCAGTCCTTAAACCTTTACGGAGAAATTCTAAAAAAATGTGAAAATCTGAAAGTGTCTGGATACTTTTGGGCATATGCTTATAGTGTAAATGCTTTATTTCATTTTAATTAGAAATTTTTAATTAAAGGAAAACTTCATTTAAATTTAAAAAATTTAAATTTCATTTTAATTAGAAATTATAATAATTCTATAATTTTATTGAATATAAAATTATAGAATTATTATAATCTGAAAAGATTATGATAATTTTATTCCCCTCAGTTGAATATCTTTTTTATCTTTAAATAAATTCAGCACATTTATGAATGATATCAGTAACTAAACCTTGTAGCGGTTGCAATCAGCTGCCTTCTCTTTTCTATGGTAGGTGGCGCTACTGGAGCCATCTTTTTCCCATGATGCCTGTCATTCTTGTCTGTGTGCTTGTCTCGTGATGTTGTTCTCTGTCTTGTCTTGTAACTTTAATGTTCTGTGCTGTGGAACATAGCCTAATAAAAAATGGTTCCTAAAATTGAATGGATTCTTCAGCAGCACTACACACAAACTTGAGTCTCGTCCCTCTATAACCTGTTATTAAAATAAAACATTATTTCGTGTATACAAACATTTTATCAGCCTTATAAAGTAATTCATTGCGTTATCTCCATTATTCATTTATTGTGATAAGATGGTTCATTTACATCGTTTACTTAATATAGAATGAATCACACATAATTAGAGACTAATGAAGAGATAAACTGTATTGAAAGAAGTGAATCGTTATTCGTTTTCTTTGTATTACTGGAATTCTGCAGTTCAAACAAGCGTTGCTTTTGAAAATTTCTTCATTTGAAGTGTCTTCTGTTTTATATCTTAAACACAAATTCCGCTTCTTCCCCTGATATTTATTTATTAAGTCATCTTTGCCTCATAGAATATGAAATAGTAGCATGCTTTGGAAGATTCACCTTATTTCAAACATGAGAGGGTTTTACTATATACCAGATAAAGGAAGAATTTTTTGTCTTATTTTCTTTACTTTAGACAGATGAAAAATAAACTAGGAGCGTTCCTGGTCATTTTTGATTTTAAATTGAATATATAATCATCAACGTAAGGGAAGTAATAACGTAAAGTAAGCGAGAAAATATAAAAACTTGTATATTTTATATTTAAATGCATATGTAATTTTAATGTAAATAATTTTTAAATGTTAATTCAATTCGAATTTCTTAAATAAACCAGTTTTTGTTCCAATAAATCGTGTGAATTATCAGTTGGTGATTATCAGTTCGATAAAGCTAGTTAACAGGTAATAGAAATTGTTAAAAACATAACTTTCTTTCGACAAATTTGCGTAGCTTTTATGCATTTAAATATTTAACCATCATCTGATAAAAATGAATCTACTATTTGTCTTCCTCTTTATAGCCATTTGAAATATTAACTTCCAAGTTGACATTTGGATAGTACAAAGATGGATCCATTTTTGAGGCAGAAGATACTTCAAACATAAATCACTTGATCACTGCGTTTATTCATTTTTCTGTGTGTTGGCGCGAAAAAAAGCGATTATCAGGAGCGATAAAGACGCCAATTTGTCTCGCCTGCATTCTTTCTCCCCTTTCAAAACATTCACCTGATAGATTACAAAATCAATAAAAATGTCTTCCATCATAGTTGAAACATTCTTTATAGGTACCATCTACTACTAGTTCGGAATATGCTAGCGGGGAGCCTTAGACTCGGCCGATTTCTCCTCCATCATAACTTATTTATTCTTTTTAAACAATTCCAGCGTCGATTTTAGCGAAGGCCTTTTCAATAAAATGGAAGCCGTGATTGATTAAACTCTGCAGCTAGCTATAGAGTGGATGGTTACTTCTATTTTAGAAAGAAATTAAACGGTATCGGTTTAGATTTCTATCAAGTATGTGTAAGGAGGTTTAAATTTGGATTTTGTAGATAAGTTTTTTAAAGGATGAAGCTAATCAACTAGGGAAATTTGAATAAAATTTTCTTTGTACCATTCTCACTTGGATGAGATGTGTTACCATTCCAATCGAAGAGTTTGATGCAATTTAACCCTTTGAGGCACGGAATTTTAGAAAATAAAAAGACCCATATTGCACAGAAAGTTTATTTCTTTTTAAATTGAACAGAGTTGGTTTATTTTTATTAATAAAGGAATAACATAATATATAAAAAAATTCAATTAAGTTTTTTGTTACAGGGTGGGACTCAAATAGTCCCACATGGGTTCATGAAACCACATGGGTTCAGGTGGTTAAAAAATTACCCCACCATGCATTTTTACTCATCAAAAAGATGGGCACTTTCAATACTACTGTGCCTCAAAGAGTTAATTGAGAAAGTTTTTAGATGAAGTACCCATATATTGGACATCCAAAGCGAAAGTTATCAAAGGATGTAAGAGTGTATGGCGTGTTATTCTCCCCTCATTTTTTGGTAAATAATTTACATTTTTAACTTGCATGAAAATTAATAAAATATTGAAGATTTAAATAAAATAAACATGCACATTTTTTTTAAAACTTTTTACTTGACGCATTCAAGATACTTCTTTAGTCCCCATTATTTATACGGGATAAATAACATTAACATCTAGAATAGACATAATTATATAAACCTGAATTTGAAGAGGTTACGTGAATAATTTTAGAATTTTATTAACGTCATTGTAATGATATAGAAAAAAAAATTATAAATAAAATAAATTGCTAACTACAAAAAATTCAAAATTAACAAGTCAAAATCGTTTTAATACAATACCTATATCTTTTTTTAAAAAATATTTATGTAATTGCTTTCATTTCCTTTGTTAGAATAAAAGTCCAGACAGTGAAGAAATGGAAAAGGAAGGGGGGGGGATTCTTCAATGCTTTTCAGTTTCACCCCAGCAAGCAAATAAATCTAAGAGAGGGAGGGAAAAAATGAAAAAAAAAAAAAGTTCGGAAACAAAAAATTTTTCTTCTAGAAGCCAAGTTCATGTAGTGTATGAGTAGTTCAGCCGAAGAACAAAGATAGAAGCTGCGTTTAGATGAAAAAGGGAGTGTAGCAAAAGCGGGAAGGGGGGGGGGGGGCGAAAGCGTAAAAGAGAAGTCGAATTTCCCCGCAAGGGATCTCTTAGAAAGCCTTGTAGAAATCAAATAAACCAGAAAACGAAACATTTCGTTGCCTCATTGGGTAGTAATATTTTGTTCTGAATCGTATCGTATGCGTTCGAGTTTTTAGTGTCAATTTCAAATGATCGTAATGACCTTCAGAATTCTGGAAATGCTTATGAACGTTTAGAGATTACCATTACGTCAAATGTGGTGGTGGAGTAGAGAGTTGAAGAGTTATTATGTTGGAAGCGTTTTTGCAGCGACGTAATTTTTATTTTTAACCGGTTGTTTGTTAAAAATCAGCTACAAAGAGAAAGTGAAGTTTTCGCATCTGTAATCATCTGTGTTATTTATCGTGGAATGGTGAAAGTGGATTGAATCATCAGTTTGAAATTTTATTAGATTCGAAAATATTAATTGTATTGTCGATTAAAGTTAATTATATATCCAGATTTTAATAAAAATTGTACATAATTAAAAATAATTTATTCAGTTATTTTGCATTTATTCATATTTTAAATACTTAAAAATTTACTCCGTAAAAGGCAGGGTTTTTTTTGAATAACAACGTTTGGCGTGATTATAGAGCAGCTTTTTTTTTCCCAGTCAACTTTTCTAATTCTGTCTTAGTATTAATAGATTAAAATTTTATAAAAATATTGGAATTTTTATAAAGCTTGTTATTATTTTTTTGGTAAGATACCCGAGTGATAAATATGGCGTCTTTAAATGGAAAATTTTAATTAGTATACAAAAGTTCCATATATATTCCATGTTTAAAAAAAGATATTAAATTTAAAAACAGTGACTACACTTGAAATGTCTCTTTTTCGAATAAAAAAGTAACTGTTGCAGATTTCTTAAATTAACACTTATCGAAACTAAATTCATTAAACGTTAATTTTATCTAATGTGTACTAAAACTTAATATCCAAAATTGGCACCCCGTCCGTTGTCATTTACCCAAACGATCATTCTACTACGTCATCTCTCGTAATTATATTCTAGAAAAATTTGTTTCAAGAATAGAAACCTCTTTGTGCTTCCTTTTATTCCCTAGTCTTTGTTGCCATAGCAACGGCGATTCTAAATCGGTTGCCTGCGTCACGCCATTTACACAAAGTGCAATTTTGACGAGTTCTCAATAACTTGTTATGAATTCGTTTTAAGAAAAATTGTAAAAAGGTAACTTCAACTTTCATTGCCGCACTAATCTTGCTTTAGATTTCGCGTCATGGGTAAATTGTTATATTTTATTTTATTTTTTTTATTTCTGATCAGTTCCAGTATTTTAACGTTTAATCTGTCAAATATTTATAAATGATAGGCGAGCTTTGTAATCGTTTGAGAATTGATGGGGGATTTTCTCTGTAGAATCCCATTCGAGAATCTTGCGATTCGATTCGAGTCGTATCAAATCAAATTCTCTAACGAACGTTTGGCGAAATTGGCCCTTGTGCCATAAAACCAAACCAATCATTATCATCATCAAATCAAATTCTCTGTCTGATTGTATTATTAACTATTAATAATACAATCAGACAGAGAATAAAAAAAAGTAATTATTTACTATTTTTTTTTAATTTTATGAAAGTGATAATATTTGTATGTATTTTGCTTTTAGGTTTTGTTAGTATGTTTTCTTTTTGAGCAAAAATGGGTTATTTTTCATGTATATTAAGTGGGTTTTTAAAAATATGCTCGTTATTTGTTAACCGCTTAAGGCCTTAACCCGAGTATATTCGTTTTACGTAATGTATGCAATTTCCTTTTTCCCGAGATAATTCGGATTGACTTTCTTTTCAAATTGACAATAATAATAATAAAACGAAATTTTTGGCAAATAATTAAAAATAATTTGGTCCTTAAGCAGTTAAAAAGTAATTTGAATCTCTCTTTTCGATTGAAATTTTAAAAGAACGATTTTATAATTCTTTCTTTTTTTAATTTTCAAAATTATTTGAAATTTGAGAGTTTTATGTTTTTATTCATTTTTTTCCTCCGAGTTACCGATTTTTAGAATTAAATCAGTCACTATAAATGTATAAGACAGGTATTTCTTTTACAAGACATTAATATTTTTATATTAATACTTTTCTTTTGAGCCGTTTATTTATTTATTTATTTTTTGTTTTAGAACGCCGGAATTTTTTTTAATAAATTAACCAACTTATTTCCTTTCCTTTTTTTTATTGATCTCAATTGTGAAACATTTTTTTCCCCTTAAATGCAGCGTCGTGCTTTTTGAAACATTCTTACATAGCTACTTTAAACAAACTTTAAAATGCATTTTATTTTCTACTGTTTTAAATTGTTTGAAAATAAATATTTATGTCTTGCAAGCACAATAGGTTTTTCTTATAATACCCATGACACAAAACAAAAAATATGGGTCAAACGAAATTGAAACGAATTTCGAATAACTAATTCATGATTATCTGCTGCGGAAATTATCACAAACAATCAAATCTTCAAAACAGTATCTAAGAAAAATTGAAGATGTAAATTGATATCGTCCCACGTATCGATTCATTTCTCATGTTGAATTTCCCTTTTATGGCCTTTCTATTTTATTTATTTAACATTGATTTTTTTACAGCTGTATTGTGGCAACACTAAATTTAATGAGCTCCAAATGAATGCATCCGATCGCTTTATTCCGAAATTGAAGTCAGTGTTAGCAGCAGTTTAAAATGTCGTAACTTCATTAATATAAAGTCTTGCGAGCTTTAATTACAAAGTTGTCCTTCTGCCAAAATGACAGGTGTGCACGCTACAGCGGATACGAATTACTTTCGAAAAGAAAGAGAGAAAGAAAAAAGAAAGAAAGCAGTAAGCTTTTATAAGTTAAAATAATTGCTTTTTCCTTGTCGCTCTGCTGAGATCTTATGTTCATTCGCGACGACCGGTTTTAGGAATTTAATAACCGCTGAAGTAAAAGTTGAGGAACGAATTCGTGTTTTAATTTTTAGTTAAATAATAGCGAATGGAGAATTTTCATGGCTACTGATTTCCGAATATTAGATGCAGGTTTTCGAATCGAAAGGGTTTTTTTTCTGACAATTTTTTTTAAGGATTAATTTAAATTAGTTGCTATATGTGATTGTATTTTATATCGACAAAATTGTTATTGCGTTTTTTAATCTCAATATTATATTAAGTTTGCTGAAACTGGCAGTGTTTCTTAGTATTTTTATTTTAAGAATGCCATATGTTCAACAGCAACAAAAAAATATTTCCCACTTAAGTGTCTTTTTAACCTTTTTTTTTTGGGATTGCGTTTCTTTCAGATTAAATTGGTACAGAATTTTTTCAAGTTAAATGCGTAGTATCATCATAAATTAGAAAAAATGATAATGATTTTTTGTAATATTTTCATTCTGTGAAGAATGTAACATGCCATTTAAAAAATTTATATGGTTATTCTTTTACTCATGCGCATGCTAAAAATTTAAAATCGTATAAAATCATTGAAAATGAAGTAAGAATGATTTTGAAATAAATTATGTGTATGCATTATGTAATGTTAACTAAGTTGTAGAAGATCTATTGAATATTATAGAACATTGTTTGAATATTGGAAGTGTGCGTGAGATTTTTAGAAGTGTTATGAACCTTTTCTTGCTTTATTTTTTAAATTCATATTACACAGATTATGAAATGAAGAAAATTTTTTGTTAAATATTTTCTTTCCAAGATTTTTCAGCTAATTATTACAAGCAGTTTTATTTGCCCAAGTGAAAAGCTGTCTAAAACTTTTAAAACGCTTTTAGAGTAAAAATATAATGTCACTGCGAAAATAAAACTGAATGTATATTTTTTTGTTCAATTTTAACATTTGCCATTTTGGGAAATGACCAAAGTTAAAATTAATTATTTATTAGAAACAAATTTATTTGCAAATGATAAGAGCAAATCAAATGCAAATTATTGCCAAATACTGACGAAATCGTAATAACTTCTTCAAAAAAAAAAAAAAATTTTTTTTTTCGGTTTCCCCCCCCCCCCGAATGAATTTATTCCGTTCATTTTTTTTTTTTTTTAATCTCAGCAGCATAATGCCATTCAAGAATTAATGAATTTAATTTTGTGCTGTATATTTCAAGCAAAAAAATAAAGAACTGTTAAAACGGTTGCCATTTCCTTCTTGAAATTTGCATTAGTCATTCTCTGGACAGTAAATAAATTTAACTGCCTCTCCGAATTGAAATGCGTTGAATGAACAGGGACAGTAACACACCCGAATTGCTTTGTTACCCTTTCTGCAAAATAAAAACCGAATGTTAGTTAGAATGGAATAATTCGCCTAACGTTTTCTATTTGTTTTCATTGTTTATGCAAGCCCGTTCTATCATCCTCGTCAATACCTCTTTTGTCTTGTTTGGTTAATTGTTCCTGGACTTTAAAAGCGCACCACCCTTTTTCCCTTCCTGGGCCTCTCAGCATTTTCTTCACGATTCTCTTTCCTGCCACGGTTGACTGGGTTTAACCTTAATCCAAACCGCGGACTAGAAAAGATTCTTTTTTTTTTATTTGTCATTTTCTCCTTCCTTATTTAATTTTGTTCTTATTCTTTTAATGTTTGACCTCGAAAAATTGAGGGTTTCTTCTCTCTAATGTTGTACAAGTTCCTGATTCGAATCAGATTTCTATTTTTTTAAAAACTTTTTTTAAGGTACGTGTATGTTATTGTAGGGTTTTTAATGGAAAATATAGTTGTTAAAAATTTCTTGTGTGAAATTCTTTTAAGTAATTTTTTTTTTTTTTGCACTGCGTGCGTCATATTTTTACTTTAGTTGTATAAATATCCGGGCTTGTAAAAAATGTAATTATTAATTATGCTGATGAAATAAATCGTGAATTTGTAATTAATCATTAGAAAATATAAAAAAAATTCTACATTTAAAGCTACATTCTGTCTAGCATACATAGAAGTATTTATATATTCACCTAAAAATAAGAAATATGTATACAAGGGATAAAAAACCCCTCGGAATCGCATTAAAAAATGGTTTTTTTTTTTTTCTTCCAATGCTGAAACAGTGTTTTCGATCAGTCGTATTTTTATTTCTTAACAGGAATCATAATATAAATTATTTTGCAGCTATGTCGGTTTTTTACACTAATTGTCTTTTAATAAAGAATATTCAGAATCAAAATTAACCTTTTTGAGAAAATGCAACGAAAGCATATTTTTAAAGGGTTTGGTATTATTACTAATCGATACAACTTTATTGCGAATTATTTATGTCAAATTTTCCGTAAATAATCAAGTCTTTAAGAATCAGTATTTTCTCTAACTTTATTATAAATATTTAAAGATTTTTCTAAAATGAAGTAATTAATGATCATTAATAAATTTGTTTATCATATGCTTAAATGTTTTTAGCAGAACGAGCAGTTAGTTTTATTATGTCGTGTGCAAGTAATCCAAATATCAAACGTATGGCGCCATCTAGTTCGTTATTTTCGTACTAATTCTACAGAGATGAACCCATTTCTGTTTTCATCTTTCTCCCATTATTTCACTGGAAATCGCTTTCAGGATGTTGAGGAGCTTGATAAAATAATTAAATGAATCAAAATTTTTTTACTAATAATTTATTATAATTGTTTCCGCAAAGCGGTGGAAGCAATTTAGGTACAAATATTTTACATGTTTGATGTTAATTTGATGATTTTTACTTTAATTGTTTTCGTAACTCCAAACTTTCAAAATGTACTGATGAAATTATTCGCATCGCTTCTTTTGAATTAAGTACATGATATTAGCATTTATTAAACTGGGCTGTTTTTCTCATTTTCTGATATGAGACTTCTTAAATTGGATCAGGATTTATTATTTTTATTTCATAATTCGGCAATGCTTTTTTTTGTTGTTGATATTGAATAGAAAAACGTGATTGTTCAAAAGTCATTAATATGCAATTATTTTATGGTTTGATTTGAGTTTGTATTCTTTATTTGACCCTATTGTCGTTAAAAACCATTGGCACCTTTAGTGATTGAAAACTGTTGACATATATTGGTTTTTTGAAATAAAAATTAATTTTGTAATCATTTTATCGATGAAAAATAAATCTAGTATTAAGTGTAAGCTGTCATTTTTAAATAAAAGTTTTAGCTTTTAATTACAGTGCAAATAACGTATTTATCAGTTTAGACCAATTTAATTCTGAATATTAATGAATCTGTTTGACACAAATTTCTATGTAGAACGATTGTTTTGAACCCATTATATATTTGGAAGTTATAAATCTTTCATATGGTTTCTGTTTCTTTCTAATATAAATCTATAGATAAAGATTATTATAATTCTATAGATTTATATTATTAAAGGCAAACCTTGCATTTTGCATATTCAACAAACTTTTTAATCCCATCATAGATAATATAAAAAGAAAATTATTCATATTTGCATCCAGTCAAAAAAAT
This sequence comes from Araneus ventricosus, assembly GCA_013235015.1. Lineage (NCBI taxonomy): Eukaryota > Metazoa > Arthropoda > Arachnida > Araneae > Araneidae > Araneus > Araneus ventricosus. The sequence continues at coordinate 78,243 of BGPR01001379.1, forward strand.
TCATTATAGAAATTTAATAAACATCCAAGAAATGGAGAAATATTTATTTAATACTAGTAAATTAAATTAAAACCCTTAATATTATCATTTGCAAAAAAATGCATATAATTGAATCGTACGTTACCATGGTTTGAAATCAAGTTTTATTTCTCCATCAACGTTTTTTATTATTATGAAAATTATTTTAAAGACTAAAGAAATAAAAATGCTCAAGTGTAAAAATGATATTTATAATTCATCCTTTAAAAAACAACCGAATTCTTTTTATGAAAAAGGAGTCGACATTTCATAAAAATGCATTCGTCTGAAAATGCCTTGTAAACATTTTTCCTCTTTATCCCTCTTTAGAATCCTTTTAATGCGGAGATCTACCCCTTGTCCCTTCCCCCCTCCCCTTAACGGTCTTGCTTATCTTACTGCTCTTTGGTGAAAACCAACATCGTGACTGTCAAGATGAGCTTCACAGTTGCCATGACAACCTTGGCGAATTGCCAGGGAACCTGAATCAAATCTTTCCTCCGCGCAAAACCGTTTCTCTCCTCCCTCAAACTCAGTAAAATTATAACAAAAAAAAGTTAAGGGGAAAGCAGTGTGCTGCTAGAAGGAAAAATACTTTTCGCTGTAGTTGTTTATTTTCTCGTAAAGAACTTTTATAAGGAAATCGGAGGCTAGGCGAAAAAAAGAAGTAAATGATGAATAATTTCGCTTCAGTTACGATTAGCGTTCCCCCCGCTCTTTTTTCGAACTAATTTTTTCACTCCCTCGTCTTTTGTGTTGTAACTTAGATTTGAGCTGTGTGTTATTGAAGTGAGTTGGATATCCCTTTAGGCTCTGCGGAGTAAATAGGGGATTAAATCAATGCACTCCAGAAGTTGGAGTTTTTCCCTGCGTGTTTTCTGAATCATTTGCAGTTGCGGTATTCATTTTTTGGGGGGTCATTAGAAATGATACACTTTAGTCATACATATTTTAAAATAAAGTTTTTAACATTCTATTATTATTTTCATTTTAATGGAAAGTAGATTTAGTTAAAGTCCATGTTAACCATCCACTATTAGTACTATACATATGATTACTTTTAAAATTATAATTTATTTTTAAAAATTAATTTGTACTTATCTTTAAATTATTTCATATATTTATACTTTTTTATCATTTTGATAATAATGAGAATAATCTTCGTGTTAGAATATTTATACATTTATTTTTTTTTTGTTATTAACGCATTAATTGGATAAAATTGTATTCTTGAAATATTTTATTTCTTTTAATAGAAAACGTATAGCTATAGAAGTTGAAATAGAATTCTGTATTTCAGTAGTTTGTGTCATGAAAGAAATCGCGAGAAAAATTAAAATTCGATGTGTCTGTATATATTTCCTTGGCATTCTGATTCATTTTCGTATTCATTTCTAGTAAGTTAATATTACTGATTAGTTTCTGAATTCCATTTGGTGTGAAATAATAAAGATATTAATTTTTGCTTGTACTTCATATTTGTGAAAGTTTTTTATGAAGCCGTATGAAATTTAGGTGAAATAATGAATGACTTTAAATATTTTTTTCAAAAAATCGGTTCATTTTGAAAAACTGCTGCAAAAGAGTTTATTTAAATAATAATAATAATTTACAATGCTAGCTTATTTGCTGCTTTTTCTGTTAATGTATATTGTTATTAATGCATAGTATTTAAGTATGTACTACAAACATAAACACTGATTACTACATGAATTCTAATTTGAAATCTAAGTAAAATCGTTGGAATTTTTTTTATCGTATCATGTGGTTATTTTTTTTATTTATTTATTTTTATTTACAACTTTCCATGCTACCAATTTCGGTAAAATTGACATTTAATATTTCCGATAAAATTTCATTGCAGGAAATACATACTAAATTAGCTCTATTTAACAAATGTACAACTTAATTTATTACAAAAATTACAATGGGATCTGATTTGTTTATCTTCTTTCAATATCCACGCTTTCTTGCAGTTTAATTATAAGGAAGGAAATTTATTCGTAAAAAGATAAAACGTACCGCTTATATATATTTGAAAATGAAGTGACCTTTCCTCTTACATCTAAATGATAATGCGGATTTTTTCCCCTTGTTTATAAATGTCCTGTCTGAGCCAAAAGATTGTTTAGGAAATAAATGAACTGCGAGATCAACTAGATAGTAATAAAACTCATATTATCAGAATGAAACTAAATTGTCTCTTAGCTTCCCCATTTCGCTCCATTTTATTCCCAGAAAATGTGTTCAAAGATTAGAAAAGATGCTTTCCCTACGAAGATTAAATTCTCACTGCCGGGGGAACGGTGTGCGTAATTAATTTGACATTATCTGCCTCGTCGGCATTAGCATGCATGGCCGTGCACTTCTGTATTGTTGATAACGTCTAAAACTAATTACTTATTGTTTAATGCGTCAAAAGATAATTATAAAGTTCAGGAAAAGAGTTTTTTTAAAACTTCGCCTGCGGGATTTTAACTCCTCCGTGATATATGCATATTTTGTAATTAACCGGCTAAAAAGAGAATAACGAAAAGAAAGAAACAGAAACGTTTTTAATGAAAGAGGAGGAAAAAAAGGCGGGAATTTTTATTTTGGAGAGAGAATTCTAGTTTCTTTGTTTTTAATTCGGTCGTCTGCTGCATTTTTCATCGTCTTATTCTTTCCGCGATTACGATTATATTGTTTAATCTTTCTTTTTTGTATTAATCTTTTTGAATTCTTTTCCTGACGATATTTGAGTTTTCCACAAATTGCTTTCGTTTCTTTTTTCCTCTTTTTTTATTTTTGAAAATACTAGCTTCAACTTAAAGCTATTTTATTCTTTCCAAATACATTTTCTAATAAATCACTCTCCTGTTTTCTCCTTTAAGCGTAACTAAATATAAAATTAATTAATCATAAAGCTGGAAAACTTTTCCTTTTTTTTCCCTCCTTGCTTTGAACAAAGCTCATAAGAGTTTTTAAAAAATGCCATCTTTATAATGTAAAATTAATTATTTGATAGGGTTAATATATACCTCTAACTTGCGAAGAAAAAGTTCCTGTTCGTTTTTTTTATACAAAATTCTTTTCATATATTCTGCCAAAGATAATATATTCAATCGGAATTTGCAACAAGCTTGTTTTTGAGAAGAATTCATTTCTTTTATTCGAATCAAGACTTTTATTTATTCTTCAAATGTTGTGGTTCTGAAATGTTTTAGGGAGTAATGAACGGAATTTCTTAATATGAAAATTTGTCTCGCTGTACACATACATCCTTAAAAGCTGTCGGTCGTAACCAAGTTTTTCCGTCATATTTTATAATGGTATGAATAATAATTTGAACTATTTTATGTCCTGTTATTTATAAATATTATGTTTATGTGAATTAGAATTTAAGTTAACAGTTATAATTTATTATTTTGAATTAGCCACTTAAAAATTTCCCTCGGCGTACGCTTTGGAATGTGTGCTAAATGTACGTTTTATGTCATAGCAATTAAATATTTAACTATCGGTTAAACTGTGGCGCCACCTAGAAATTATTTGCCAAAAATTCAACCAATACGTGTTACTCAGTTTTAAGTGTAAATGATTTGAAAGGATTACTTTTTACTTCAGGGGGGAAAAAATCGTTACATTTTAAGTAATACCATTTTTTCCCTCTTTCTTTTCAGGATGAAGTTCTTGTTGCTTCCGATCGTGTGGTGCTTAAGCTGGATGATCTTGTCAGCTGGATTACAGACGAGGTAGAATGGAATCACGGTATTATTGCACCCTGTGTGAAGAAAACTGCTATCAAGAAAGAAGAAACGGAGGAACCCCAGAATGACAGCAACAATAACAACACGTCTTCTGCACCTTCTGAGAATTCCGAGAATGAAAATTCCGGAGCAGGAGAGGGCGAGAAAAAGAAAACCTCGGACGTTAAAGAAGAGAACTCTAAAGAATCTTATCAAGGTAATTTTTTTGAACTATTTTCTCTCAATTTTGAGTTTTTATTGTGTTATTTTAAACAAACTAATATTCATAAAAGCAGATGATTTTAGTTTATTGTAGGAATTTTTTTTTTTTTTTTTTTGGTGGAGTTGTAAGAATTCTTCAAAAAAGAATGTTGATTTGTTGAATCCTAAAATGGATTTTTCACGCTATTTTCGTTTATGGATAATAATAGCTGGTTTGATAATATGAATAATGTAAGAGTTACAATATTAACCCTAGAGATAATTCAGTATTTTTTTCAGAATTTTCAATATATAAAAATTCATGATCCTTAAATTTACCTGAGCCTTTTCATTCTAAACTTTTAGCTTAAAACTGTCAAATAGTATAATAAAAGCATTATTATTTAATTCAATGAATTGTCAGAAATATGACTATTTCTGGTAGTAAATTTTAAATGCAGTTATATAACATTTTTAATATTGCTCGAATTATATACCCTTCTAAAGACTGAAATCTCTGTTTCCTCGTCGGTATTTATTTTCTGGCTTTTTCAGAATATGCATTGCTACAAAACGAAGTTCATTTACATTCTGTATCAGTAAATGTTCTTGCGTCAAGTGAATTTATTTGCTTAACAAATTTATTTACCAGTTTCATTTGCGCTAGAATTCTCAAACAGACTGGAGAAATAACCACTGAATTGAATAAAGCGAATTTCTATGCCTTAGGAATTCAAGAAGGTTCGCTACAATTTTCCTGTGCGTGGATAAGATGTGTTGATATTCATGCTCTGTAGAGCGTTAAGTTGTGGAATCAATTAGAATCGGAACCAAGGAAATTGAATGGCAATTCCAAACAAAATGTAACTCGTGGGCTGATTCTAATTCGTTTTACTTTTTTTTTTTTGAAAGGGACAATAAATAGAATTTCAAAACCGGAATTGCGATTGGTCGAGGTGTCTAAAAGCTGTTATTATGGCTTCCCGTGCTCTAGAACTGTTTCTATGTGAACGAATTTCAGTATCATCAGAAAATCGTCTGCATTTTCCATCTTGACAACATTATTTATTCCCTTAATTAATATTTTTTATATTAAAATGCGACCTCCAATAATTTTCGTAAACTTTTCGTCATGTTTATTGTTCAGGAATAATTTTTTTTAAATTATATGTCTAGAAACTGATTTAAATTTTAAAGTTTATTTTCGGAATGATAAGAAAAATGATGCATATAATTGACTTGAGTTATCTGGAGACAACATTTTTTTAATGAATTTAGGTGTAATTTGATAAATGAATATAAATAGCTATGAATTGAAAAGTAAATAAAAAATGGACCAGACAAGTGTAAAATATTTTATGAAATGGCACAGCACCAAAACGTTTACGGTTTAAAAAATGAACAGCGAACCGTTAAGATGGCTGTGCATATTTGTTTTCGCATTGTTTTGTGTATACTAAAATAATATAAAAATAAGATGATTTTTATAGGGAACTGGTCTCTTTTAAAAAGTTTATCCTTAAGATTGGAAAACATAAAGATTTCTGTTTTTATTACTGTTATTTGTATTTATTGATATAAATAAGACTCCGGAACTTTTCTGTTTTCTGTAGAAAAAGGGGGGGGGGGATTTGTCCTTTCTTTTGTTAACTGCAAGGAATGCATGAAGCAATTGGATACACATCATTTTTCACGTAATCATTTATCTCGTCTAAATTTGGCGATGATAAAAAAAAAGAAATAAACGAAACCTGTTTGTAAGATTTTTTTTTTCTTTCTTCCTGCATATCGTTTCAAGGTGAGGGTGATCCCCCCCCCCCTCCTTTAATTAGAGCTAATTGCCCGTGACCTCTTTCTCTTTTCTTGTTCTCTTGTAACTGCAATCGACGCCCTTATTCTTCGGTGAAGCGATATTACCTGTGTAGTCCATGGTTGCGAATATTCCATTAATGCAGAAAGCAACCTTTAATTGGTTTATTTGTAAATCGCGTTGATTTGAATGGAAATCTTTATTCTGGTCAAGTAATTACAAGTTTCTTTGTCGATTGATCTTCAATCGTTTACGTAAGTTTTTTTTTTTTTTCATCGTTTAAATCATTTTGTAATGAATATTATATATTAGTTTCATTTAATTTATCATCAATACAGTTTTTCATATTGTATTTTTAATCGAATTTGATATTAATTTAAATCATTATTTTTCGTTATTATCAAAATATCATTATAAAATGTTACATTATTAATAATGTGAGATATCGTTCATTCATGACATCTCCCACGTTCATGTTGATCATATTTTTCTGTGAATATTCAGTGAATGACTTCTAAGAAGTGAAAAGAGTTGGATGGTTTTTGTTTTAAGGTATAAATAGTTTATTTATTATTACTTAATTTGTAAAAGATGTCATGAATTCAAAAAAAGTGGGGGGGGGGGGGAGGTGCAATTTCGTTCTATGCTATGAGATGTACGAATTTTTCATTCTGTAATTACCATGCAATTTATATTTTCTCCATAAATGTTGGAATAGAGAATGATGTCAAGCAATTCAAAAATGATGAAGTGAATGATTTTTGTGTGTTTTGAAACAAAGGAATTTTTGAGAGGATGGGGAGGTTCATTTTACAAAATAACTTGAATTGCTTAAAAATAGTTAATAGCACAATGTAAAAATTAAATTTTGTTTATGAAATTAAGGAGTACATGATTACAAAAACACCGCTTCAAACCAGTACCAAAAATAAATCGGCGTTGGAAGTAAAGCTGTAAAATGCTTATAAAAATACTTCTTGGTCTTTCACTGTTTCTCAATAGACTTTTTCTTCTTTTTTATCCCATCTGCATTCCCAACATGAGTTCTAAAGGAAAGTTAAGGGAAGAAATAAAATACGACAACCCTGTAGCCTCTTCAAGCTTGTTATTGTTTCGGAATGAATATTTCATTCAATTTAATTCATCCATGCACCATAAACGCCGTGAAAGCTGTCTCTCTCTTTAAGGAAGTATAGTTTCCATTTATCAACTACGCTCTGTTTAATAATGTTGAGAGTTGGCTTTGAAATTGGACGCAGATGCGCTCGCTGAAATCCAATTACGATCATGAAGAGATCTTCAATGCATTTTAAAGGAGATTAAGTGTAATGATAACTCGAGACTCGCATGTTTATGTAATTACAATAAGGAACTTCGCCATATCTGTGAAAGGCGAGTTATCTTTCAGTGATACGAAAATGCAAGCATTCTGTTTCTATTCCAGCGCATAATGATGAATTAGTAAGGCATTTACGGGAAAGGTGAAATTGGAGTACGAAGTATAATAATTTGCTGTTGGTTCTGATGGTGATTTTTTTTCTCTGTCTAAACGTGTAATCGACATTTTCTGATCCCTCCCACCACCACATTTACTGATGAATTTATTTTGTTAACTGTAAAAGTAGGGATATCAGTGGCGAATCCGGGGGGGGCTATCGGGCTACAGCCCCCCCCCAGAGCCAAGCCAGAATTCCTGATTTAATTTAACATCATTACAATTGTTTTTTCTTAATTTCTGTCTTTAAAAAAATAATAAAAGCGTTTCAACATTACTTTCTGGCTTGAAAGACTCGAAAATTTTGCTACTTTTGTAGTCATTCCACTTGTAGCATCTACGAAGGTCGAAGACATTTTTTGGCTAGTTATTTCTTTGTAATTTTTATTAAATTATCGAAAGTATTGTATTGTTCTTTATGATTCTTATTGTCAGGTGAGTAAAGGCTGTAAAGTTAAAGAGTTTTGGTTTACTTTAGCCTTGAAGTTTGACATTCATCACGGCGATACAAAGTTTTGACCTCAGCCCCGACCGGAATCCTAGATTCGCCACTGAGGGATATTATTTCGCTACTGGAACACGAAATATTTATATTAACTCGCGAGCTCCTTTAGGATGAAAAACTTCTCACGATCGCCATGTTCTTACAAAAACTTTTTATGCGATAAAATTTAAATGAAGAAAAAGTAAAGCATAAATTAATGGCAAAGAAATTGAAGTGGAGTCACGTGATGCTCATCATACGCACCGATTTAATTTCGGTAACTGTCGCTCATTATGAAGGAGAAGGAAAGAGACCCGGAGTGTAGTGGAGCCGGCACTGCTTTTTTTTTTTTAAAAAAAAAGAAGAAATAAACAACAACAAATTGTGGAAACGCCCTTAAAACAGCGCGGTTTTTGTCGCTGAAGTTAGAGCATTCCGGCACTGCTTATTTTGCGACTACACCACTGAAAGTGATGTCACTAGACTGCATAATCAGGTGTCGTATGACTGTGACGTCACGTCAGTTGATTGTGTTTAAATATTTAACCAGCAAATATCAAAATAATTATTAAAATTATTTTTGGTTGCAAATGTTGAAGATATCGGAAAAAGATGCCATGAAGTATTTTCGACCCTAATATTCTTTTCAGCGACTCTTCTTGGAATTTTAGATAACTTTTGTAGGACCCGCTACCTGAACTTAAAGGTAGCCGGAAAAAATAAGTCTTAGAGATAATATTCGCGATTGATGATTTTTATCCAAAAAGAAAGAACCGAACATTTTTAAATTGTTCACTTTTCCGAAATTATTTTCATAGCAATTTACAGTGTACCAAGAAATTTAAGTTAAAATATAAAGAAATTTCGCAATTCTTCAATAATAGAATTGGACCTTAAAAGTGGGAACTCTGTCAGTTTTCATAAATATTTTCCTATTTATGAGTGGCTACGAAGAAAATGCCTAGCCCTATTTAAAGGATAATAACAAAAGAAAAAACGTCTATATTATAATAACAAAAATATTTATTAAAAGCCAGCGGAGTAAAAGAAAGACCTTGGCGCCAGCCTGCACCAAGAAAGTAACTTCCAAACGAGCGTAGCATCCATTAAATGCGGTTACTGCTACTCAAAAATCTACCCGTTTTCACTTACTGTTCGTTCTTTAAAATCATTTTGAAAGCACACGATAATTTATCAGCCCTAATGCCATATATTTGGGGGGAAATGCAACAAACTGGTGTATTATTCATGAACGCTGCGAGCATTTGTTTAATGAATGGAGAGCTGTTTACACTTCATGAGGCTTGTATGTAATGAGGTTAAGTATAATCGCAAACGTAGGGGAAAAAAAGAGGGAAAATAACTGTGAAGGGGAGAAGTTGTATGCGAGTTTTGCTTTCTGGTGCAGAGCAGAGCAATCTAGAGGCTTTAATAAGTCGAATAAAAAAGTAATTTTATTGAATGGCATTATTAGTGTGTAGAATTTTTAACGAGGGTTCACTTAGTATGCGAGTCATTCTCTGTTCGGATATTATGCTTTCAAGTTAATAGTTTTATCGTAAATATTTTAATTTGGATATTTTCTAACAGGGTTATGTCGTTATTTAGAGGTATACAAAGAAAGAAAATGTTGTCTTTTATTTTCCAAAATTATTTTGATCTTACTTAAAATTTTTAATGTTTTTTTTTTTTTTTTAATTTTATGAGTGTTGACCTTCTTATGAAATATGTTTATTGAATATTTGAAGTGTTTTGCGACATTCTGTTGCTCATTTTGCTTGAACTTGCATTCTTGCTGCATCAATATTTAAGTCTTCTTGGAGAAAATCGGAAATTTAAAAAAATTTTATTTGAATATTTTCTTCAACGTGTTGGAAGATAACATTTTTTTGTGTATGTTTTTGTGTGCTGCTAACATGAATTGGGACGTAAGCCAATGAATTATATTCTTTAATAATAGTTCATGATTCTAATAATAAACCGCAAATAACAAATTTTAAAGAATTAAAATAGTTTCGGAAACCAAATCTTAATGAATGGCATTGAAACATAGAAAGTATACTCTGACTCGCATCATTTGAAGAACTAGAAGACGAAAAGGGTATCTGTTGCTTATCTTATCCTGGTCTTCAAACTATTTTTCTATAGGTTTTACTCTTCTATTTTATTGCTTTAAAATGTAATTATACTACTGATCTTAATGTTAAATTATTGGTTAATGGAAAAGCATACTATGTTAATATAGTATTGTAAATTCAAAATTCTGTAAATTTAAAATAAGTTAAATATGGCATGGAAAATAATCGCAATATATTTAAATATTCAGCTAACAAATCAAGATATGTATAGTTTGATGAAAAAGAAAAAATGTTGGTACATAAAAAAAAAACTTAATGGTACATAAAAAAGGGGTCAAAATAATACAATTTAAAATCCGTGATTATTTAAGAATATTCGTCCATTTTTTTGAAAAACGTGTATTTGATTGAACACTTTTTACTCTGCATGCACTCAAGAACACCCAAGCTTTGTTTCTCATAAAATAATACTACCGACAGAAATGCAGGTGTATCATTTTGGAAATACTGAGAATTATGCATTGCTAAAGAAAATAAAAATGGAAAAGAGGAATTCGAAGTCACCCCCTCCCTCATAAAGAACAACCACATTCGATTCCAACATTTCATGGTGATTCTTTGTGTAGCTGTTGAGCTCTAGCTATTGTTTCCCACCATCCCTAATACTCCTGCAGGTGACGTGAATATACAATGAACGTAATGCACTTTCGACGTATTTAGTCGTGAATAAAATTCATAATTTAACTGTTGTTTTGAAGAAAAGCTGAGCTGAATTTTTTTAAAGAATAAACGAACAAAAAACGATGTTTAGAATGCGGGATAGTATTGAAACAGAGTTAGCTAGCTAGCTGAATATTGAATTTATTCTGTATTTTCGGGTGTTTTTTTTTAAAGCACGAAGTTCTAAAATGAATAATAAAATATGATTTTAGGAAATAAAGAATAATGACCCTAAAACAGAATCGGAAATTTAATCATGCTTGGTGTTTTTGTTCCCCTCCCGTATTATAAAATGTTTTACGACATTTTGAGTCTTCTGAGAATTGAGCAAATGCTAATTAGGCAGTTTAAAGTACATTTTATCGTTTGCTTTCCGCCTTTTTTTTATTGTTGTGTGGCGCGTTTTATTTTCAGAATAGTTAAAATTCCTTTTCCAAGTTATAATGGAAGTTCTCATGAATAATTAATTGGGCCCTTTTAAGCCCGCCACCTCATCTTTCTCCTTACTCAGATTTCGAGGAAAGAGGGTTTTATTTGTGTGTAATATTGATTATGTATTTCGCGGACGTTCTTCGAAAATTCTTGCAAGCAGTCAAAGTTGATTTTCCCAGAACGAATTGTTTGTATCTCGAAGATAAAGGGATAAATCTGTTTTGGATTCTTCGCCAAAATAAAAGACAAATGAATAATAAATATTTTATTCTAATGAGGGGCTTTATCGAACGGCCATTAAAATGGAAGAAATGGGTAATCAATACGTTTACTGTTATGTTTTATGCATTTTAATTTCCTCTCTTTTTGTAAAATAATATTAGGAATAAAATTGGAATTTATCTTGATGCCTGATAGGATAAGTATCGTATTTTAAATAGATGGTTTTTCAAAAAGGATTTTTTTTTTCATTGTTGAGTCTATTGGGACATAATATGATAAAATGAATGTTTGAACTTTTGTAAAATATTCATAGCAAAATGTTTTGAGCATTTTTTTCTTCCTAAAGATTATCTTCTTGTTGCCTGGGAGTCATTTGATTCTATTTTAATTAATCATTGGCAAGTGTATTCTTCTCATGACGAAGAATGTTATGACTTTCCCAGAAATAATCATCTAATTGAAAAAAGAAAGAATGTTTGATACAAATGAAGTAGAGATTTACAGAAAAAATAAATTAAAAGAGAAATAGCTACACAAATGTAAGAAGATTTAGGGTAACATTTGATCCACTTATGGATTGGATATGAAACATTATCTGATGCAACATTTGGATTTTAAAATATGCTTAAACATTTATTGTAAAACTTTTAATAATGAGACATAATTAACATTTGGGTGCAATTCAAATTGTTCTTTTTTGTTTAAGAAATAATGAAAACCATTTTCTATATATTTAAGTCTTCTGAAATTTAGTTGTGCTTAGTTTGTAGGTGTAAGCATTTTTTTATAGAATTGCCTTTGTAATTTCTTCAAAATACAGATCTCTTTACAGAAGCATAGGGCAGATTAATGCCGTATCTTGAGTTTTAAAATTTGGTCTACCTAACGATTTTTAACTTGTTCCTTTCCATATCATTTAGAATTGTCTCTAAAATTAATTCTTAAAATGATAATTAATGATGTGTAATCTTTAAATATACATATAGATGTTTCTTTTAGTTCTTGATATAAATAAGTTGCTGTGTTTTTCCAAAATATTCATTATATGAAACCAAACTAAATCAAAAAGTTGTTGAAATTTCTTTCCATCTAAAATAAGAAAGAAAGAAATATATATATATAGGAAATTCAGCAAATTATTTTTTCTAATTTGTTTTTCCTTCTTTTCATTTAGATTCTGATGATGAGAAAGGTACTAGGGTCCTCGTGCTGTCATATCAGTCATATTTCCGTTATCGCACAATTCTCAAACGTTTGGATGGAGGGGACACGAGTGAATGGCTGCAGAATTCACTGGCGTTAGCTCTTGGTGGAATAGTTCCACCTAGCCCCAAAACTCGTGTACTGTTCTGTCGGGACAATTTTGAACACGATGAGCTTGCTCATCATGAGCTTAATTGTGAATACTTAGGTTAGTTGATATATTTTTGTATTTTGGTTATCTATTATGCACTGTTTTTGGCTTTTGTTTTAATAAGATAAAGTTAAGCATTTTAAAATGATTAAATTGTACCTGATGATGATTTTATTATTTTGGACATTTTTTTTCACCTTAGTCTCTAATTAGGTAAATGGAAAGGAATTTTTTAAAAAAAATTAACCTTTTGTTGACAGAGCTTTAATTTATTTGTAGCTTTAATTTATTCTCACTCCCACTGTCCCAAATTTTTTCATTGTCGTCTTTTACATCTGGCTGGAAATCAAGCAGAAAATTCAAGGCTGCAGTCATTATTAGCAAAGCCCTACCGACATCATATACATAAAAATATGAAATTTGAACTGTAGAAAAACTGTGTATGGGAAAAAAAAAATTCTGAAACTAGTTGGATGTTGTGTTAGCTTCAATAGAAGCAGAAACACACTCTATGACGCTCTCGATAAATTGTTCATAAAACACAACCATTATTTACAAATATCTCAATATCAAGGAGCCTTTCTTTCTTCAATTCTTTCAACAGAATACATTGCAATTCTAGTTGTAAGCTAAGGGCTTGCATGCCCTATCACTTAAATCTGAGGTATGGAAAGCTACATACTGACACTTGCCTTGTATAGTCAAAGACATCACCAACTATTTACTGATGCATATCCCCTAAGGGTGCAAGAGCATTTTTGTGCAGGACATTTCACTGAATGAAAAATATTTATTAAAATTTATTTCATTTTAAAATCTGAAAAATTGAACTTATTTATATTATTTTGAAAGGCAGCTACTAAATTTGAAATAATTAAATTAATGTATATTCATTTATATTTTCATATTTTTTACATTATTAACTTAATGTTAAAATTTATTGATTTAATATGTTGATTGTTTTTATTCCATTATTGTTTCTCTTTCATAGCTCCAACACTAAAAGGGAAGCGAAAGAAGAGAAAAACAAAAAATACCCGTAGTATATCGCCTGAATCAAATTCTTCAGAGGAATGCAAAGCAGTTGAAGTTAAGGTATTGAATATTGTACAGTTTAAACAATGAATTGATGTTGCTAATTAACTTTTTATAGTCTATGTTATTATTTCAATTGTTTGAAATTCTCTCTAAATTATTACTCTAAAAACTAAAACTCTTCATTCATACTCTAAATAAGGAATCTCTAATTTACCGACTGTAAATGACGTTTTTATTATATGAAAGTTACAAAGTTAAAAATTTAAACTCAAATGCTAAAAAAATTTTTACTCTACTAAAACAACGTTGCCATTCCTGGAAAACAAACTTTTAAAACATAGATAATATAAATAGACAATCAATTACAAAACATGCAATATAAAGAAAATGGTAATACTAATCAACCGTTTGAGGTTAATGAAGTATTATTTAGGGTTTTTAGTTATCAAAATGTAAAGGGAAAAATATTAAAGTCAAAATATTGTTCAATTGAGTTTTAAGATAATCATATGTTATCATATAGCTTTAAAATTAATATCTTGTAGACTAAATGAACAAGCTTCCATCTTAATTTACATCTTAATATGCTGTATAACTGTGGTCTCGCCTGCATTTGTGCAATCTTTATTCCTCGCATAATTTTTTTTTAATGTGTTACAAAAAATATTTTGTATAGCTATTTGTGAAGTTTTTTAAAAATTATTTTATGTGATACCTATCCACCACACAAAAACAGGTTTAAATGTATTCAGATTTGAAATACAGCATAATGATTAAAAATAATAATAAGCTTTTATTTTGTTATTTTTAGAATAATCAAAAAACAAATGGTTTAAAACAACCACCAATTAAAAATGAGCAAGAATTCCTTCAAAGGTTGTTCAAATTCATGAAGAAAAGAAATACACCCATTCATCGGGTACCTCACTTAGGATTTAAACAAAGTAAGTTGGTGTAATCATAATTGAATTTATTCCATCTAGGATGTTATATTTAAAGTTTGCTTTGGCTTTATTTATGCGGATGTTAATTTGTTGTTTTTAAATTTCAGTTGACTTATATGTATTCTACTCATTTGCACAAAAATTAGGAGGGTATGATAAAGTAAGAACCATTTGTCTATTAATCTATTTCTTATGTATATATAATATCAAAAACAAAATCTGCTGTTGCAGAGTAGTCATTTAAAAAAAATCTGGTAGTTGTTGATAATCCAAAAATGAATTTATTCCTCTCTTGGCATATTGCTGGATGCAGATAAAATATTAACCTTTAGTGCTCCGTTGGCTCCCCTAAGGGATATTGAGTTGCGTGCATATTTTACTCTCAAAACGCATATGATACAATTTTTTATTCAAACAATTTAGACAGGATTTTACTGAGATTCTTACTACTTGTTTTGGTTGCTAATCAAAGTAATTGCATATTCTTTTAAGGAATTAAATCTGTGAGTGTGATGTGTAATGAACAATATACATCTGATCAATTTTTGGAGGGCAAAGGGGTTAAGATGAGATTTTCAGAAAGTATTTTAAAATTGTCCAAACCATGAATAAAATCCTATGCACAAAGGCATGAAGGAAGGCATGTTACCAGGAAGTACCAAATCATAAAAATATAGCGTTAGAAATATTTAGCAAGCTCAGATACTCCAAAAAAGGGATTTCCCCTCATTTTTGCCAATTCAGCAGTTCCGTGAAAAATGAAGATTCATGCAACTCGTTAAATTAAAGTAAAAGTGCTTTTATTCTTAAAAATTAAGTGGCTTTAAAAAGATTTTATTTTAAACGCACAAGATAAATGGAATTTTACATATATTCATATTTTTGATTTACTGTTCTCTTTAAGTCATCACTCTATTGCAACTGCTTAATAGAAATAAATTTTTTATTTATATATTTAGATTACTAATAAGAAGCTCTGGAAGCATGTGTATGATGAGCTTGGTGGCAATCCTGGAAGTACAAGTGCTGCTACCTGTACAAGGAGGCATTATGAAAGGTAATTATTCTGTAGCAAAGTTAATTTATTGCTCCTGCAAGAAGAAAGCTAAATTGAGGAAATAGTATGCAAAAATAAATTTTTCCATATTGACTGTGATTGATGTCGATGTTTTTGAGATATGTAGTTTAAACTAGAATACCTTTTTAATCATTGTTTATAAACTTTTTGATGTTTTATCATGAAAAATCTTTTGTATTCTTTTTACTCGTAATGTAAAAATTAACCATTTTATTAATTTAATTTAGATAACTCATTAATCATATATTATTTAAAGAGTGGATTAATATTTTTTTTTAGATACAAGTTCCAGAAATAGAGGATTTTTAAATATATAACTGCTTGGAAGATGTTTTTCAGTTTTTCAATAAACTTTTTGTCTATCTATCTATGTGAAATATTTTGTAATAGTTTATTCAGCAGAATTTTTGTGAAAATTTTTTGAATTCTCGTTTTTCAAAATTTAATGTATACGTAATTTTTAAATGTTTGAACATGCAAGACAGTTACACATAAACAAGTCTGTAGAGAAACATTGGCCCTAAGACATTCCCCGACCCGAGACTATATATACAAATGAATGCAGTGTAATTAGTTTTTGAAAACTGGCTAAGTGAAAGATTTATAAATTTTGTATTACTTTTATGAATGTTAAACACTAATGCATACATGCATTTCACGGCTACAATAGAATTGCAAAGGGAAAATAGTTAATCAACCATTAACTTTATGATAGCACTTAATATGCCAAAGGAAATTCTTTTGAAAAACAATGGAACTAATGTATATAGGTCTTTGTAACATTTGTCAACTCTTTACCTCTTACTATATACATTTTATAATTCTTCATATAAATTACACTAATTTCATCCGCAAGTGAAAACTCACTTGGTGTGTTATGGTCTGCTGTTTTTTAAAAATTTGGCAGTTGTTACTTCTCTTTGTTGTTGTTATTTATGGAGGAATAAATATTTACATTACTAGTAAATTTTTATACTTATAATTGAGTATTTGTTACTGTAGAAACCAGTGGGAGTGGTCTCCCCTGAACTTTCTTGTATACTTCCCCAAAAATGTGTGTTCTTTCCCCTCCTCTTGTATGAATAAAAAAAATTTGAACCTACTGTAACCCAGAATCCAATGACTGTCGGAAGGTTTTTCATTGTAGATTAAAGTGATTGTAAAATATTTAGGCAAAGAATCAAATTCAAAGAAATGCTTACTGATTAAAAAACAACTATCACACACTGCTATGTTCCACTCTTGCCAGCTCAAGGACAAAGTGACATAATCCTTCCGCATGCACAGAGATTGCTATCATTATGCATGTGTATGGCGAATCGGATTTTAAAAAATTAATTATGCAATTTGAATGCCCTTTTTTTTAACCGATTGAAACGAAATTTGGGCTCAGATCTATAATTAATGTTAGCAACCGTCATACCAATTTTTATTTATCTAATCCAAAGGGTTTAGGAGATATAATTTTTGCCATTATACAGTCCGACAGACAGTCAACCCTTTGACAGATTTGGTCCAAAATTTGATACGGACCTACATTCATGATGATAAAACTGTGTACCAAATTTTATTCGTCTAGCTATTCAGGTTTTTGAGTTATAGTGTTAACATGAAAGTGGACAGACAGACTTCCCGTAGACAGATTTTGTAGCAGACATAATTCCAAAATTGTGTTTTTTGGACCCAGGGAGGTCTAAAACGTGGAGATTCGTCAAAATCTCGAGTTCGAATTTTTTGACGATTACAATACTTTCTCTTTGTATATGAGAAAGTAAACTTCACTTCCTTATCAAATTTTTAAATAATTTTGCAGCGATAGTTCCGATATGACATGGTAATGTTAATAACTCATTTTGTAAAAAGCATTCTTTATGATACTAGTTTTTATACATGATGTAGGTTGAAGCACTAAGATTTTTCTCTCTCCTATTTGCAGGTTACTATTGCCATTTGAACGTTTCATGGATGGCATTTTATACAAGCCAACTCAGCGTGGCAAAAAATCCACCAAGAAAAAGCAGCAGCAAGAACAGGATGAGGAAGAAGGACCGAAAGAAGAAACTGCCAATGGTACACCAGCTAAAAGTGAGCAGAATCATACCATCAACGCAGAGGTTGAAGATGCCTACGCTTTCACGGATTCCAATCATGAAAACAGCAATAGCAAAGATAGCAACTCTAATGAGTGCAATTCTGTTGGTGATGAGCAGGCCCTCACCAATGAACCACCATTCTCGGATGAAGACAGTAAAACAGTATGGAGCATTCAGAAACAGCCTGACAGCAAGGATGAAGCTAGTCAGGACAAAGACGATAGCAAGCCTATCAAGCCTTTGATCATCCAGGTAAATGCGATTAATTTTATTTTCTTAATGTGAAGTTCATTCTAGCTGCAATGGACGATCAGTTAACACAAGTAGAATGGCATAGCTAAAAAGTGGAGGGGGGGGGGAGAGGTCTGCTCCTATAGACTCTTTGAAAGGGGTGGTGAAATCAGAAAAGCAGGAAAACAAATTTATAAATAAGAAAAAAGCAGTGGTACGAGCTCAATCACTATGCACATTTTGGAGCCATCAGCACAGGAGAATGCAAGGAAGGCACAGAGGATTTATAAAAATGTCTTTATTCTGTGACTACACACAAAAGAAGTACACTATACGGGGCGAGTTTGACCTTTTCTGCCAAAGGAAAGCGGATGAACGAGAAGGGCCCATGGGGATCATAAAACACTATAGCAACCCTATCCCATCTCTAACCGTTTGCAAGTTATGGCAGATAAAACGATTTTGCTAAAAATAGTGAAAAAATCCAAATTTAAAAAGTTTTTGACAGATCTACATTTTTAAAAAGGTACATATTCTGAAAGAGCAGTTAAAATCCTTTAAGATGACACCATTTTCATCAAAATACCTGGATTTAACCCCTTCGGTATGGACTTCCGCTGTAGGAAGCGTGCCTATAGGATGAGAGCTGTCAAGTGCAGTCTGTGCCAGCCGGTTGGAGCATTTTCTCCCTCTAAACCTAACATGCATTAAATTTCGTAAAAAGTACGTGTTGCATAATAATGCATAAAAAGTACCCTTTACATAGAAATGAAACCATTTTTAATATGTGATAAAATATATATTCTAGTTCATAAAAAGTTTAATTAAAATACTTGATTTTTAATAATAAAAAATAAAAATATAGTGTATTTCCCTATAATTGAAAGTTCCTAAATAAACACTAGATTATTGATGCAAAATATGAAAACATAGGAAAAAATACATATATACATTTAATATTATAAAATATTTCAAGAAAATTGTAATAGTTAACACTTCAAAGCCTTATGAAAAATTTTCCATTTCAGCACTCCGCTGACATGACGGAATTGGAACCGATGTATTAGTACTATCCTCTTTTAATTCAAAATCTGAAGATTCAGAAATGTCTGAAGAACTCTAATAATGTATTGTTTTGTCATTATCATCAGAAAAATCCATAGATGGGTCATTTAAAAATTTGCATATTTCCTTCTCAAAAAGGTAATGAGTTCTTTTAGACATGACTGCACAAATAAAACCGAGAGGCATAAAACCCTTGACAGAATATCTCCCATAAAATCGCAATTCAAGTGAGAAGAGAAACTATAAACAACCACTCCAAAATGAGTTAAAGAGCTCGTTTTTTTTATAGTCGCCAGCACGTGTTTCTGTTTATACTCTCAAAAATCCAATAATTCTAATTGAATGGTTCACAGACATGTGGCCGACCACAATCTGACCTCGTAGAGAGAAATACTAATATATGGGACCAATCTTTTGAAAATGAAACATGGAATAGTAATGCCATCTGATTGGAAACATTTTGTTCCAAAAGCTCAACACATATTTGTGGCGTTCGGCCCACAGGAGCAATTTTTCCATAATGCAAGGAACACCGGCACTTGGCCCTAAGGGGAATATAGTGCCAACGCACATATGCAGCGCTCGTCCTGGAGGGTTTAAAGCCGAGTTACAAGCACCAAAACGTTGGCGAAATTCAAAATCAAATTGTCGCCAAACTCTTTAATATTGAATACCGCAAACACCAGTCAAGCTAAAATGGGTGAAATTCACCAAGAACTTGTGCATTCTATCGGGTTTCGAATGGAGCCTACCACAAACCATATCAGTGTTTTATTTCGGGAGAAATTTAGTCTTTCTTTGGCAATACATCACTGAAATCGGTGTACATCAAAATAGACATTCGACGTAAAGTCGCCAAGCAAAACGATTGTGGATAAATGGAATGTATGCAAATTCGCCAATATGAACTCTTTCTTATATGCAAATAGGCTGGAACACATCTGCATATCCGAAAGAGTTAATAATTTGCATACATTTAATTTATCCACCATCGTTTCATGGCGACTTTTTGTCGAACGTCTATTTCGATGAACACCGATTTCAGTGATGTATTGCCAACTGTAGCAATGTATCTACCAGGCAATGCATCTGCACTCGTGTTGCAATTTATAATATCAGGCTAACTCGGTACAAAAACAAAACACAACTGCATTGTTGAAACTAAAACCTTTTATTAAAAACAATCTTAACATACCATCTTGTATAGTTATCCAGAAACAAGTGGCAAAACCTGATTGGCTGTGATGTCATAACTGGCCATGACATCATAGAAAACTTACACACCCATATTATGACATCACTAACACAAACAAACAAGATAAATGCCAGCCAATCATTTTTAAATGTAAACAAAGATTCAAATAAATATCTATACGATTTTCAGAGCATGAAAAACTGCTAATTAAACTAACACCAACGAAAGACCAAATTTCTCCTGAAATAAAACACTGATATGGTTTACGGTAGGCTCCATTCAAAAGCCTATAGAATGCACAAGATTTTGGTAAATTTGACAGATTTTAGCTTGAACGGTGTTTGTGGTATTCAATATTAAAGATTTGGGCGACAATTCGAATTTGCATTCCTCCAACGTTTCGGTGCTTGTACCTCGGCTTTAAATGAAGGTATTTTGATGAAAATGGTGTCATCTTAAAGTATTTTAACTGCTCTTTCAGAATATGTACTTTTGTTTAATGCAGATCAGCTAAACAGCCATAACTTGCAAACAGTTAGAGATGGGACAGGGTTGCTATAGTATTTTATGATCCCCATTGGCCCTTCTATCACCCTCTTTCGTTTGGCAGAATAGGTCAAACTCGCCCTGTATACATTGAATAAAAATAGGGTTACACAAAAATACAGTTTACTATATTTGGCTATTAATCGACAATTTTGTTAACATGTTTAACACACTTAAAAAACCAGCGGGAGTGGCCTCCTCTAAACTTTTTTGTATTCTCATTTCTCAAAAACTCTCGTATAGCATGTCAGTTCCCCACACCGTTGCTCAGATAAAAATTTTGAATCTGCTTTATTCCCTGAACGCAACAAGTTTCTACAGCACACGTAAAAGCAACAAAACAAATGGAAATAAATAATCCGAGCAGGATCAGAATTCACCAAAAAGGGAGGAAAAGGAAGAAGAAAGCACCAAGCAGGAGTCATTAAAGCATAAGCCTTTCGCCATGAAGCCTCTGAATATCATGCACAGAGATTGCTTCCAGTATGCATACGTGTGGAGATATGAATTCGTTTCAAAAGTGAAAAAATTGAATATGTAATTTGAACACCTATTTTTAGCCTATTCAGATGAAAATTGGGCAAAGGGGTTATGAGATATAATTTTTATAAGTATGCGATTATGCAGACCGACAGTCAACCTTTTAACAGATTTGACCCAAAATTTTATACGAACCTACATTCATGATGAAACTGTGTACCAAATTTTATCAATCTAGCTATTCAAGTTTTTGAGTTATAGTGTTCACATGATCTTGTACAGACAGACTTCCCGTTTACGAATTTTGTCCAAAATTTGATCTAGAAATGATGTGTCAAAATCACATATCAAATTTCACCCCTGTAACTCTAATAATTATCGTGTTCACAGGCAGACATAATTCCAAAATTGTGTTTTTTGGACTCGGGGAGGTCTAAAACTTGGAGATTCGTCAAAATCCTGAGTTCGAATTTTTTGACGATTACAATACTTTCTCTTTGTATACTTCATAAAGGAGAAAGTAAAAGTTGACTGAAAAAATTTGTATTTTTTGCCTTTTCTCGATAAATTGTTGATGTGTGAAAGAAATACTGGAGGTAGACATACAATTTTGCAACCTATCTGCAGAGATCGAGGGCCTGAAACAACAAATTTCATTACTAATAAAAAAAATATTTCCACCTAGCATTTTTTTTTTTTTTTTAAGGTTTATGTAACTTGTAAAAGAAAGACATCATGTTGCAAGTTCACTCTGGGCAACTAAAATCACAGCTACACCACAGCAAATATAATCCATTCATAGATGATGTTCATTGCCCAAATTCTTTGTGAACCTATCTTGAATTTACCATAATTTTTTTTAGGAATTTCATTAATGTTTTCTCACTCTATAACATTTTGTATTTGCTATATGTGGTATTCATTATCCAAACATAAGAAATCTTTTCTAAAATGTTTTTGTCCGATCTGTTCGTGGTTTGAACCGTTTATTAACTATCCACTCACTGTATTACTATTTCTGTTCAGTTTGATTTTTATCTTAAGTTAGAGTTGACATATGGAATAAATAACTCATTGGCTACATTATATTTTAGAACAATAACTGCAAACTCATTACATCATCCATTTGCAATGCTAACCTGCATATTGCTTTTCACTGGTTCGAAGGAACACACTTTTTTTTGTATAATGCCAACACACTCTGACAATGAGTTTCTGTCGCCAGAAAAATGTAAATTCTTCCTCATTTCTTTTGCGACACTCTTCGCATTTTCATGTATATTTATTCTGCTTTTGTTGTATTCTCCAATTTTGATCTTGTCATATTACTCTTGTGCATTGTTTGCTAACTTCTATGACCTTAATACTTTGAAGGAAAAAAAGTATGTGTGTGGGCCAGTCAATTTTTATCTGGTGAAATGATATTGCTATAGTAGAATTTTAACTTTTGCTTATGGGTTGGTTATATGCTGTGTAGCAAGCTACTGGGATTTTACTCTTCTCGGTTATGCAATCTGTTGAGCGCCTTACTACCTTGTTTATTGCATTATTCTCCTTTTCTATTTATTGGATTATTGATGAGAGAAGAAAATAATTGAGAATCCCATAGGCAAAAGGATTACATATTCTCGTATGGGGTGGAAAAAGGGGGGAAATGCTTTCTTTTTCTGCTTAAATCCCCACTTTAAGAGGAGATCTTGTTTCTGTCTTAACCGTATTCTAAAGGTTAAATAGTTTTGAATTCAAAAGCTACTGTATTTCTGTAATGTATTTTTAGAGGTATTATTTATATTTACATATATTTTAATATCAGTTTGTAGTTAAAGTTGTTGTTAATTTGATTCTTTAGAAGGGACAAAGTGAGACTTTTGCTGAGAAAGAAAGGAAATGGGATGAAATCAGACGGAAAAATGCTGCTGCTAGAAAATGGGTATGTATGATTGATTTAAAATAAAGTTCTGAACTTATTTGTATACGAAGTATTCAGAGAGAAAGTATTGTAATCGTTAAAAAATTCGAACTCGAGATTTTGACGAATCTCCACTTTTTTAGACCTCCCTGAGTCCGAAAAACACAATTTTTGAATTATGTATGTCTATCTGTGAACACGATAACTCGAAAACTATTTGAGCTACAGGGATGAAATTTGGTATGTGATCTTGACACATAATTTGTGGGTTTCTATTGAATTTTGGACAAAATCTGTCAACGGAAAGTCTGTCTGTCCACTTTCATGTGAGCACTCGAATAGCTAGATGGGTAAAATTTGGTGCACAGTTTTATCATCATGAATGTAGATCCATATCAAATTTTAGGCCAAATCCGGCAAAGGGTTGACTGTCTGTCGATCCGTATAATTGCATACTTCTAACCATTATAACTCGTAAACCCTCCCAGATAGCAATTTTAGTTTGTAGCAAGCTTGCAAAAAATTTGACATGGCAAGAGTGCAAGCTTGAAACAATTTTGACATGACAAGAGTGCAAGCTTGAAACAAGTTAATGCAAGCTTCGAAGTCACCATGGGACGAACTTGCAGCAAGCTTTTCGCGTCAAACTCATTGCAAATTATAGCAAAAACAGAATATGAACACAACCCGGAATAGAACTCGTGACCTACCGGTTCGGAAGCTGACGTGCTAACCACTGGGCCAGTTAAACTCTGAAAGGAGAAGATAGATTTCGCTAATACATCGTTCGATTCGATTCGTATACGATTTATTTTAAACTGTTTTCTTGATTTCTTTAATTTTTTGAGTTGAGAATATGATTTGAAGTCAACGAGAGAACGATTTTCGCTAATAACTATGTCTTGCTAATAGAATAAATTATGAAATTAGAGTTCAAAAGTAATTACTTTAAAATGGGATAAAATGTATAAGTTTATTTTTCAACAAACATTGACTGTTTTTTCGGTTTAGTTTTGTATATAAATGTTAAAATTTCAACATTCAGAAAAAGGCGATTTTTCTCTAAATTGCGATCGCTATATTTAGTAAAAAATTTAGTAAAAGTTTTTTTTATAAAAAAGTTAGTTTTTTACAAATTATCATTGATTTATTGAATTAATAAAAAGAAGGACAGTGTAGGAGATGCTATTAAAAATCGGATGTTTTTTTAAAACAGAGACAAAAATAATTATCTCTTTGTGCTATCTGTGCATCAAGCTTGCAATGCAAAGGAGGTGGCGCTATTTGTCACAGCGAACTTGTGGCAAATGCGTTTTGCAAGTGAGGGTGGCGCTAGTTGTCATGCCGAACTTGCCACAAGTTTGCTTCAAGTTTGACGCATCAAATTTACTATGACAAGGTAATATCAAGTCAAAATCAAACTTGCTGTAAACTTACGTGCTATCTGGGCTATGGCTATGATAAATAGAAATTGGTACGGGGCCTGCTAACATTAATTGTAGATCCGCTCCTAATTTTCGTTTCAATCAGTCGGAAAAAAGGTGTTCAAATCTCATAATTGTCTTTTCTCATCACACAATGACACAAGGCCGTTATTGCATAATTGCTTGGTTTACTTGTGCTAATTCTTTCCGCTTCTACCATCCATTGATTCAACTAAATCAATGGATCTTCTGAAAATTGCAATAAAACTAATTCTGACTATGAACATGAAAGTAGACACTGAGGCACTCGCATAATCATTGGTTTATTTTATGACAGCATTTCCATAAACCTTTTTTGTGTTACTGAAGATATTGAAATATGCAACCAATTAGTAATAATTAATTGGATATACATGCAATTTGGAACAGCTATATAAATGGACTTGGGTACAGTTTTCATTAGTGAGCATGAAATGATATTTGGATTGTAATTGTGTAACTATGTTACTTAGTAATGTGTTATTACAAATTTAAGTTGTTATTTTAATCATTCAGGAATAGACGGAACTTTTAAATTATTTCATAAGATGAAGTATATTTCGCTCAACCTTTATATATTTAAGCCTACTCATGACTCTGCTATGTATACAGTGAAGTGGTTGTTTAATGAATAAGATTCAAAGATGGTGTTTACTATTTGAAATGTCCCTTAGCCAATCATACTATAGATTTTCATAGGAATTTGACTAACTTATTCTGTGGTCCCCAAATACATTCTTTCTTACTACATGTAAATATAATAATACTACAAAAAATGTCAAGTGCTGGAGAAAGTGGAACTGTTGAGAGCCGAACTTCTCCTTCAGCTGTGAAAGTTAAATCTGAGAATGTGGATCCTGTTTCTGGTCAACCTTGTATCATGCCTGAGGACAAATGAGGAACACCGTCTTGCATTTTCATCAACTGATATGTTTTATGTGGATTGCTTTTTCTCTTTCCCTCAGAATGTCCTGGCAGTGATTAATAAGATTGCCATTGTAGAGATATGCTTCTTACTGTGTTTATGTTATAAGATATTTGATGTTGAAACATATGCCTTTTGCTAAAATGTTCATTGTCCAATTTGTTCGTAATCAAAACTTTCTGTTAACCAATCCTCCAACAAATTGCAGTTTTCCTGTATGCTGTATTTAAGTAGCTATTGAATGATATATGGAATCTCCTTTTACGTCATTGTTATACTGAAATTTTATTTCTGGGTCTTTTAAGTATTCATTTTTTTATTATTATTATTTCTGCTTAGGTCCGTCAATCTCGGTCAGGTCGTGGCTGTAAAACTCCAGTACCTGAAATTCCACCTTTCAAACAAGAAAAACAATCTTCAAGTGCTGGAGAAACTGGAACTGTTGAAAACCAAACTTCTCCTTCAGCTGTGAAGATTAAATCTGAGAATGTGGATCCTATTCCTGATCAACCTTGTGTCATGTCTGAGGACAAGCTAGCCCAAGAAAGCAAACCCAGTCTTTCAGTTCCCACTGCTAACCATAACATGACCAAGTTCCTTCCTCCAGGTGTTAGTCCTGAAGCACTTAATGGTAAAACCAAACTTGAAAATCACGCACAGAAAAGGCGTCACATTCTTGTTAAAGAAACGCCTTCTCACCTGCCTTCTGACAAGAAAACTCCACCATCTGCTGTTAAAGTTGAAAATGACAAATATGCCAAGTCTTGGTGTGGTTACCCAACAAATGCTGATCCATTACTTTACCAAGCATATAATTCGAGAGTAGAGAGTTACCCTCCAGGATATGTCAAAGGCCATCCGCCTGTATCCTACAATGGTGGAGCTCGTTCAGAACCAGACACTGCTCGTGATTATCCACCTCAAACCGGTAGACAATCTGTTGGTTCAGTGTCCGCATCTAGTGTTGTATCTGTTGAGGCTTCAACAGGTGATGAGAAGCCTTTGGTTCCTCAAAGAAGACCTTCTGTCATTCAGCATACAGAATATGCTGCCACATCACCATCGCCATCTCTATCACCTAAACAAGTAGGCTCTGATATCAGCAGGAACGTGTCTCCGAAGGACAGCATACAGCCTGTACCATTTTCGAGTCCAAAGATAAATCTGCTCCCAAATCAGTTGAGCTACTCGATGACTGGCAAAGTTGCGGAGTGGCTCACTAAAGGAGTTCATGAAGTAGTCGCTTGTAAGACTCCATCATCTGTTATGGAGAAGAATGTTGAATTGCATGACAAAGTGATGATGCCTTCCAGTTGCAAAATGCCAGGAACCATCGGGACTGGTAAAGTACCTGTAAATAATGTAAAAAGTAAACAGAGCAGCACCACAAATTCTCATAAGTCACCACGATCAAAGTACTCTAGCTCTCATCGTCACCGCAATTCTGATGGAACTGTCAATGGCTCTTATGCGTCTGCTCCCCGAAATGACATCAGAATCAATGCAGCGCATCAAAAAATGCTCCATCCAGCTCCATCTCCATATTCTGTGATGCCGGCTCCAAGCAACACTTCAAAATACCAACCCACGGTGAATCAAAAGACAAAGACTGAGATTTATCCCAATGGTCCATATTACAATCAACCAAAGCGATACAAGGCCAACAACATGGTGCCCATCATGATGTCCCCAATAAGTCCACGTCCCTCATTATCTCCATTTGTCCGTCAGCAAACATATTGCACACCACCATTGAGTGATATACCTAAGACAACAACTTCTGCGCACAATGACTATGATTCTGTTGTCTTGGACCTCAGTGTTAAGAAAAAGCCAACACACAGTGCTCCACCTCCAAGAACAGTAGCTCCTCCTGTTAATGTGTCACCTGTACCTGAGGAAGGTGTGTGTTTGGATTTGTCAATCAAGAAGAAACCAAGCAGTGTTGCAAATGACAATGGCATTGAAAATATTACCCCACCACTTCCCTTGTCTCCCAACCCTTCATCGCAACCTGTGTCATACATGCCCTCATCACTGAAACCCCTTCCCACCCTTATAGCTTTGCAGGACTTGGCAAATGAGGAGGCTGCACGGCGTGGCTATACTTCCAGTAATAGCCGGATACCACCAATGACTAGTTCTGGAACTGTACCTGCAGCTGGCCCACCCCTTGTAATGCCTCCTGCAATGTTCCCTGGAGCTGCTCATGGCAAACTGCCACAAGCTATTGTCAATACTTTACCATCCGTAGCATATTCAAAGGACATGGCCAAAAATTTGTATATTCCAGGCAACACACGTCATTCACAGTTTCCCCCTTATGTGATACCCCCATATTTTCCCTCCAACTGGACTGCAGTAGTCAATGCATCCACAGCAAATGCGAAACAGACAAATAATTCTCAAACTAGTCCTTTGGCCTATAAAGGTATGGTTAATCATAGTGTCTTCCCTAAAGATTATCCATACAATGTTAAATCACAGTATCACCCTGTGCTTTGTAAAGATAGTGGGCATTATCCATCCAATGATAATAAATGATTCTATGTTTAAGGATTGTATTTTTAGAGCTTTATGTAGTGTTATAAAAAAAGAATATGCATGGAATATTTTATAAACAGACTTTTACTTTCTGCTTGTAAAAATTTTAAAAGTTACTTCTTACAGTGTGAAAGGTACAAAAATATTTTTGAATTATTATTCTGTTGTGTGGCAGCATTTATTTATTTTTTTTTTTTCCAACTCTTCGTACAACAATTCAAATGAAAATTTGATTGCTTTGGATTCAAAATCTATTTATAGTCCATATCTAAACATCATCCATTGATTTTTTCAGAAATTTGTTTTTAGAAGGCCATTCACTCATTTAAATAATGATCGTTATCTTTATTGCTATGTTTGGTTTTTTTTCATAAAGTGTATAATCACAGAGTTTATATAAAATTGTATATAAGATGGCAAGCTGTTTTAATATTAAGTATCAATAATTTTCAAATTTCAGGTGAAAATGAAGAGAATGTGATAATATTCAAAATGTCAAATATGACATTTTGTGATTCTATCTTGACTCGGAAATTGTTTGCAGTTAATTGCTTGAATTTATCTATTTACTTGACAGCTATCACTGTATTAAAAATCGTTTTTGTTAATGTTGCCAAGGTCAGCTTTAGGCATTAAATAGGTATGCATCTGCTTCAGGCGTTGTCACCAGAGGGGCGCCGAATCCCTTGGAAAAATATTCTATATACAGAATTATTACAGTACCCCAAATAACAGAAGGATGTTTCAGGCAATGATGAGTCAGTTAGTGTGCTGTTCAATTAGTTTTTGGAAAAGATTCAACCTAGAATGTCTGGTTTCCATATTTTCTGCATTTTACCTATATTGATGCTGTAATGTCTTCCTATAACTGACACTGAATTGCCCAGGCGAACTCATTAACCTTGGCTGATGTCAGTGGCCATCATACGATCCATCTGGACTGTCTGTTATCAGTTGGAAAAAACAGATGGGGTACATAAATGTCCTTCAAGTTGAGATCAAAGAAAAGGGCAAAGTGGTACTTTAATTGTATTCCATTTAACTTTATTTTATTCATGGGAAGAACTATTGCAAGCCAGTGTTAAAGGGGGGGGGGGGACTGAAATTGAAGTTTCCTTCAGACGTAAAAATTTCTAGAACTGCCCTGACAAGCTTTCTTAAGTTATCAATACAGTGATGATATATAGGTTGCAGTACGAAAGCCAGGATAATCTGGATTAGTAGAAAATGAATTAATAGGCTCTTAAGACTGCCATTTTCAGATGAATTTCTTCTTATTTGGAGTTTCCCAATAATCTCATTTGTAAGTCAAAGAAACTTTATGAAAATAAATATAATGAAAGATGCTAGAACATACTTTATTTCAGTGCATAAAGTAAAGCTAGTAACATTTTTTTTTTTTTTTTTTGCAAAATCATTGAGTGGATGCATTAATAAAAATTAGGAATTTTTTTAAAATTTAATGCTTTTTCATTCTTTAGAGTTTTGGTAATGATTTGAATAGGTGAAAAAAATCTGTTTTAAGTAAGTTTGTGTAAAATCAGTGCATAAAATTAAATAATTTTTTTATGTTTCATGAGAGTGGCCTTCTAAAAATGAATGTATTTTGTCTATTTTTTCGCTTTCTAAAATTATTCCAAAATCGGATGTGGCAACTATGGATTTTTATATGTGAAATTTGTATTTTTATATTGTTTTTTTGTTGAATCATTTTGTTTTCTGATACTCATTATTGTTTGTTGTTTTCAAGATATTTTTTAATGTATTTTCATTTCTAATTCCATAATAGAGATTATTTTTTAGAATTCATAAGTAAATGTTGCCAGGCATTTTCATCAGCTCTAACTTTTATTTAAAACCATTTCATTGATCGCTCATAGTTGACAAAAAATACAAAAGGTTAACTTTAAAGTTAATTTTATATTACTTGTAGTTAGTGTTAATTTTTGCCCCTTCCAGTTATTTGTGCATGAGTTATTGTTGCTTTTTTTCTGAAGAAAATTTTCCCCAGCAATGAAATTTTTAATTAGAACAGCAGGTAGATGTTTTAATTAGCATTTTGATGTGGCCATGTCAATTTGTAAAGATGATGAAATATGTTGCAAAGCTTCTTATGTTCTGTTAACGATTTATAAATTGTATTGTGTTCTGTGAGGAAATATTTAGATGAGTTCTTGAATGTTATATTTGCAGTCAGTTTCTGTGAAAACTGTGTATATTCGAAACAAAATATGTATTTTTTAAACCTTAAAAAAAAAAAGGAAAAATAATCATGATGCTTTACATTTTAATTGTTTTTTTGTAAAATCATTTATGTAAATTCATTCGTTATTTTGTTTGTTTTCATCTTTTTACTGATCTCATCAATGTGCTATGAACCAGCTATGTGATATAATGCAGTGATTGTATCGAATCATAATGAGAAAAAAAAAATCACTTTTGCTGTGTATAAAAATTGTTGTATAAAGAAATCATCCTATCGCAATGTTTTTTGTTTTTTTAGAAAATGTGCTACCTCTTTATCTTGATGCTTTTCATTCATGTAAACTCAAAAACAGGCATGGAATTCATGAAAATGGATTAAAAGACTGAACATTGAAAATTGTTTCTGTTTATTTTAAAATAAATCAAAAATATTTTGGTATTTTTTCGTTAGCTCTACACCAGCTGAAAGAAAAGCCAAATGCGGCATGTGCAGCGAAACATACTTTCTTTTTTGCCAATTTTGATGCATAAATTTGATGTACTAGGTCTATTTGCCCACATTTTAGCAACTGTTGTGATGGCAGAAAAGTGGCAATCCACACCAACCTTTGGCGACAGTTGCTGTAAATCCAGTGGCATGGCCGCAACTTTTGCCACCTGGAGCGAACTTGTACTATGCCGCTCTTCCTTAACAAGTTACATAGGGCACATAAACCTCAAAATAAGAAAAAATTCCAGGAGAAAAGCATTAAGTTAATATCTTTATATATATTTGTAATATTTTTAATACTTAATTCCAATAATAAGAAATGAGAAACTCCATTTTTGGATTGCTTCCAAGAAATAAGAGTCATTGCAGAACATGACAAACACTGAAGAAAATTGAATGGATAAATTAAAATTACTAGATTTGAATTCCTATTTTGATAAAGAGCTTCTAATAGGTAGTATGGAGTTTACACTTAATTGGTGAGGGAAAAAAAAAACGAAAAACTTCCAGGGTTCGCAAAATTTGGCAAGAAAATATCTTTCAGCATTTGTAAGCAATAAGGTAAATGCTCCAGTAGTGGGCCACTTAAGGGTATTTCCTCAATTATCATCTAAACTTTTGAGAAGTTTCACTAGTCTGTATTTTTTTATGTTTGTTCAAACTTTTATCTAAAATAATAATCACTTGAAATATCAAGATAATTGTAATATAATTTTTTAAAAATTAAAAACTTAGATCACTCCTATGCACCAGAAGTGGGCATAGCAAATTTTTGATGTACCAGTAGTGGGCATACCAAAAGTGGGCCACCCAGATTTGTCAATTGTGCCAAAGAAAAAAAGAATAAAATCATTATATATAGTAATAATAACAATATATTAACATTATACACTATAAAAAATTCAATAAAAAGGGCTTGATATAGGTGAAATCTTTTATTTATAGATTCTAGTCACATGAGATTTATATTTTTTCTCTAACAGCCAATTTTTTTTATTAAAGGTATATGCTAATTATCGATCTTTCATTTTAAGTTTTGTTTGGGGCATTATGGATATTAAATCTTGATATTTTATGTTGAATAAATCTTTCTTTTTCTTTTATCATCTTCTCTCTGCAACCAGAAAAGAGCCCTTTTAAATGGTGATGGAATATTTTTCGATGGCCCAGCAATGCGATAGTTATTATTGTCTGCCTTATTAACAGAGCCCAACTAATTCTTGAATATCAATCTTTTCATCAACAGTACTATAAAATATTTATTATTTAAGTAATTGGTCAGAATGTTCCATTAGTATATCAGAAGTGGGCCATGTGGCCTATTACTGGTTCTGATAAAAATAAAGCAAATCTAATTAAATAAAAAAAACTTCACAAGATATAACCTTCTAATTAAACATAACAAAACAGTCTATTTGAGAGAAAGCATGTGCTCCAGTACTGGCCTCCCTAGGCCCACTACTGGAGCATTTAGTAAAACATCTTCCAAAAGTGGGCCACCCTTCACTATCCATAAATTATCAATATTATTTAATTTAAAGATAGTTTATAATACATTCATTATATAATCAAATAATATCAATAACAATTCATTTTAAAAACAAATATAATGTATGCTAAAAAAAATAGTTGAATGAAGAGTTACCTCTTAAGGAAATCACTAAGAATAAGCTAAAAATGCTTCTCTCAGAGACCAACTTTAGCAACAAACTTTCTAGCTCCTAACTAAACAGGAAATAAAGGCTGTGCTTTTGGTATTTAGTTGATAAGGGTTTCAGCCTACCAGAGGCAGATCTCTTATTTCATTGGAATGTTGGAATTTCTTGTTTTTCAACTTAAAAATTCAAATGGCCCACTACTGGAGCACTTACCTTATATAGTGACTATTTATTTTCTGAAGCTAGTAATTGGGGATGGCAGTTATTTAAAAAAAAAAGTCTTTTTTTTTCACATCCGGTTTAACCCCGACGGTTAAAACCGCTCCAAATACATGGTTTTTAAAAAAAAAAAAAAAAAAAAAAAAACGATTTTCTGTTGATTTTTTTAAGCAACGTTTGTGGACAAAATTCTTTATTAATATACAATAAGTATTAATACAATAATTCATTAATGTAATAAGTAATTATATATAATATAATAAATGAGTAATTATTGCAATAAGTAAGAGTTACAGACAAAAATTTTTATTAACGTTTTCACAAGAAATTAATTCATTGGCCAATATTTGTCATTTTACCTGCTCATAAAGATTCTTTCAGCAATGAGTTGATCCGTGAGTCGACACCTCTCGTCGGAAACATCATTCAACGTAGATACTGACCTTTCAGACGCCACAGAACTTCCGACTAAAAGATAATTTTTTTGGCTAGAAAAAACATGCCATTTGCAGACGAAATTTTTTATTAGTTTTGTTTTCGCAGGAAATCAATCCATTGGCCAATATTTGTCTGTTCGTAAAGACTTTCGATAATCCGCCAACTAACAGACACCTCGAGGAAGCGGTTGTCGGGTGATTGGACTAAGATGATGAAATTCAAAACTTTATAACTTGGTAACTTTTAGTCTAGTCAAACCTAAAATCGAGCCTATCTTCTGACCCGTTTTTTTTCTTCTCGGTTTTTGGATCTAAAAAATCTCTCTTTTGTAGAGAAATTTCTGGCTAAGAGAAGCTATATTTGGCGTAAAGCAAGCTTCTTACAGAAAAATTTTCCAAATATTTTAAATCCATATTGAATAAAGTCCTTAGCCCTTGATAGAGTGGAGTAGAATGGATTCCTTGTTTGTTTAATTCGATTCCTTCGGAGTTTATCTTAGTTTTTTTGCTTCCTTTGAATGATTTTGATTTGCATTGTTTTTTGTATGCAACTGCAATTGCTCGCTACTTAAACATTGTATTAATTTTATTGTTTAAATTTTATTTTGTTGTTTCTGTTTAAAGTTTAAGTTAATTTTTTTTTAAAAATTTATTCTACTTTTCTAGTTGATTGTTTTTAAACTCGAAAATATGATAGATGTTTCCATTTAATAAAAGTAATAAGCTACTGGCAAGTGGTGGCGGGATAGGGCAAAAAGCATTAAGGTTGCACACATTTAAATGTATTTTATGTTTTGATTCTGAAAACTCGTTATCTTTTCTATTTTATTTATCATTATCATGATTTTACTTTAACATTACTTAATTTCAGTTTAATAAAATGGCTTTGAGGTGCATTGAGTCACCATTACGACTACCTGCATGCTCATTTTCATAGCTTTAAGTGCGATAGATCCGTCTGGACATCGCACGCAAAGGCACAAACATTTTCTTTTATAGGTATAGACTGATTTTTCCCGCTTATTTTTCTTCACGACAATATCATTTGAACTGTAGGCTAACAGTACCGAGTACGTAAATCTAAAAAAAAAAAATGTTAAATAATTGCAACGTGAAATTCATGAGACATAACGCCACCCTGTAGCCCTGATTCCTATAACTGCTAGAGTTAAATAATAATTCATAAGACAGCAAGCAAGATATGCTAAGACACTGCTGAAAATAATAATCGAAGTCGTTCAGTTAAAGTTTATGACTTCACCTGAGCTCTGCGCTGCCAGTTAATGAAAATGACACTAGAACAATGCATGCTGGGAACGTTTACTTGCTCCACCGCGCAGAAAGCTTTGCCTGCGAAAAACACTGTTTGAACTGACCAGGGAACAATTAACCCTTTGAGGATGACCTCACACGTAACGCTACGAGAAGCCAGCACGCCCGCTTGACAGTCGTCCCCAAAGGGTTAATTAAAAATAAACGTTAAAAGGTATTTAATAACAGTTCTTATTTTAAATTAGGGAGAAATGTACCAGTTATTACCTCAAAAAAATTGAAAATGATACCGTTATTAGAACGTCGGATGCGAGTATTTCGGAATTACAAATCAAAAATTTTACAGAAAAGTTACTATTTTTTAAAAATTTCTCAAAATTCAGCGAATTACGTTAGAAGTTCAAAACAAATTTCATTAAAACGAAAATCTTTTGTTCTTTCCGATGGTGCATCTATTTTCTTCCGACGATTATCCAAAGCAATGCTATTGAGATATTAGCGCGAGACATCGCCCGAAACAATACAAAATATTAAATAAAAAAATTTAGATTAAATTTTAAAATTCGAGATGCATTGAGTCACCATTAAGACTACCTGTGTGTCAAATTTCATGACTGTAAGTGTGATAGATTCATCTGGACATCGCACATACGCAGGCTACTAAAATTTATTATTATTTCTCTCTCTCTCTCATTTTTTTTTTTGGGGGGGGGCTTAGGAATATAGGAAGTAAATTGGGTTAGATTTCATCTGTAATATAATTATCCTCCGAAATCGGTAACGCTCATGATTTTTTGTCTACCCGCCAAAAAGATTCAGACAGTCTGTCTATAAATTAACATACACACCACGGGTAACTGTTTTGATTCTGTGATGATTTAATATCAAATAGGAATCATGTTGAAATTTCGGATTCTTAGGGTTCGGAATCCCGAGTACTGCACCTACGAATAATTCGTTATTTGCAGGTACTGTACCAACTGATGATACGCTATTTGTAAACACTCTAACAACGGATAAAACATTATTTACAGATATTTTCATTTTATTATTTTGCAAACTTTTCAAAATGGAAGTACATTATTTTAATATTTTTAGAACTTAATTATCAGTTAATATATTAATTAAATTATTATTTATTATTAAATTATTAATTAAATAATTATTGATTATTATTATTTTAATTTATCTTACCAATATTTTGTATTTTGAATTAATTAAATAAAACTTGTTCCACACACGTGGCGCCATCTTGTAGTAAATTTAAGAAAAAATTTATTACAATTTTTTTCTCTACTTTTTAGTCTTTAATACATAATTCATTTTGTTTATAATAATTAATTATAAATTAAAGACTAAAACGTAGAAAACAATTAAAATAAATTAGTAACCTAGTACACTAATGAAAGTGCGTTTTTAAAAACTGCTTTTTTTCTTTTTAATTTAAAATACTTTTAAGTATTAGAAAGGAAATTAGAATAGGAGTTATTTTAAATTTGTCTGGTAATAAACTAAGTTTGGAAAAAGGAGTAAAATTAGAGAAAATTCTGAACTTCCCTGAAAGAACTTATCGGAATATTAGGGTTTATCACTCTGTTGCGGAGAAGAAGAAGATCCATCCGATTCGAACTCGCCTCCTGCTTGCATTACCCTAACAAATGTACCACCCAGACTTCGCTCGCAGGTCGTACGGGATATATACTTAAATATTTTTAGATCTGCAATTTGTTAAAATTTTTAAATGGTAAATCTGAATTTTTTCAATGAAAATTTACGTTTTTCTTGTGTTGTTATAAGAAGATTTAAGCTATTGACTCAAGATATTATGTTAACTACATGGAGGTGTTTGAAATTCTTTGATGAAGAATAAGACATCTTTTATAGGGTATGGAGCTCATCCGAACTATAAATTTGAATTTTGATTAAATTGGAATGCATTCGTTCAGCCACGGAAGTGAAATGTAACTGTGCTATAAATAAGACGCTGGGCGTTAACGGGTTAACAATGTCGATATTAAGGAGATTCTCTAGCCCAGTTTTCACTAGTAGTGCGAAATTTTTTAAAAAAGCAAGATGTCACTTAAAAATAAGTTTGTAGCTGTTTTCTGCTTCGAAAATAGAGACGCAGTTTTTTAAAAATCAAATGTACCTTAATACCATTTTATCCGTTACCAGCCGTCTTCGACCAGCTTGATCGCAGGAAATAAAATTTCAACTGAATCTCTTATGCATAATTTTATATTCAGGGTTCCCTTAACAAAGTAGTCTTAAACTTCAAATTGCTACAGACATTTATCCCTCGTTCTTTTCGTAGCCTTGCACTTGTTCTGTTCCATGTCTACATTAACGTAAAATACGCATTTGATTTCAACATTAAATTGGCGCGGCACATTTTACGTCCAGCAGCATAATAATTGGCTTAAGGACATGGGTTCGAAATCTATATAAGATCAAGTGGCGTATCGAGGGTAAGTGGCCTTCGGGGCATAATATGGTATTTTTGTCCCCCGCCTCGTCATCATCAATGACTTAGTTCGTGCAAATGGCTTCCAAACACGGTATTTTTTCGCCCCTCATCGTATTTGACTTTAAAAAAAATGACATGAACGCATTAACATTTTGTCACCATGGCCAGTGGCGTAGCGAGAATAGGTGGCGTAAGTAGCGCCAGTGGGTATGGTATTATTTTTACGCCCTCTCATCATATTTTGCTTTAAAAATGGCATAAACATCGTAATGCTTTGACTCCATGGCTCCCCCTAAAAACTGGCGCCCGGGGCATCCATTCTCCCTTGTTTTCGGGTCGCTAAGCCACTGCAAATATCCTCGGCAAAAGTGGGCTTGGAACACAATGGGGTCTATTCTGGTACTGCCCCGGTTGGGGTTGGGTGCGCCCGGTGAACACCCCCCCCCACCCCAACAGAGGGTACCAGAATAGACCCCAGTAGCACAAAAATTTTGTACAATATTGTACGATATTGAACAACATTCGCAATATTGTATAATATTGTACAATGTCTTATAATATTATATAATATCGAACAATATTGCACAATATCGGGCAGCATCTGGGTATGAAAGTCAAGATCAAACCGGGTGTTATCCTGATCACCTAACCACGGTTCAAAATCACGATGTTCATTCCATGTAGTTCTAATGTATCTTGATTCTTATCAATGTGTGAAAAATTCGTTGCAAGTCGAAGAGAATTCTCGTAAGTATCTGCAGTAATTCGAAAATTCAATTAACTTATTTAAACTATATGATGTTGACATATCGAATCAGTACAGCACTGAATTATTGTCGCACTAGAGCTGTATGATATTGAAAATCATTGGAAGAAAATGCCGAAGGGGTAAATTTTTATATTACAAGAACAACCTTGAATCGTTCATAGCAGTTGAAGTATAGCATAAGCCGACTGTAGAGAAAACGGAGGTGTAGTTTTTTATCCAATTTCTTTCGCTATCGTCTTCTAATTGAATTTCTTTTTTGCTTACTGCTGCGCTGCTAATATTTATTTTGTGTGATTTTATCGAATTGATGAGTGGCATTAGTTATGATGAATCACAATTTTTTTTGCAAGCTATTATATCTAGAAAAGTACCAACGGGAATTCTGGTCTCCCATTGGTTAAAGATGAATCTGAATTGTTGACAACGGTCAGTTCACATTAAATGAATCAACCGAATACTTTGCATGTGTCAAGTTACTTGGGATAACAGCCTTTAATTGTTGCTTCAAATCCCGTAACTCTTTAATTCAAACACAAGTTACTTTCCAAATAATAAAATTAAATCCTGTATTAATGGACTCGCAAATTTTATTGAATAAAAACTATTAAATATTTTTTTCAGATAACCAACGTAGATGAAAATACCATATTGTATACATTCCTCAAAATTCAGGAATAAAATAATTTTAGTATTAAAAATTATGGATAATGAATGATTTCATTTTATAAGGATTTCAATTTCTTTAATGCTAAATAATGTAAATTGTTAGATTTTGACACATATTTTCAGCTGAAAATCGAAGTTTCATCAACAGTATACTGTTAATGCTCAAGTGTGTAATTGCAGATTTATTAATTTGTAAAATCATACAATCAGAAACTCAAAAAATAAACATTTAATTTGTTCCACTTCATCTATTGTAATGATGTCAGTCTTCATTTCAAACGAAAAGTAGGCGCTTGTGTCTTAATACTTTTAGATAATGGTATACATTCAAGCAATCAGACTTCGAAAAAATTTATATTGAATATAAAAACAAATTGATCTGGTAGCATATGTAAAACGATGAATTTTAAACAATTTTTGATATTGAATATACAGGTTAAAGGGAGAATTCAATTTATTCTATTTTCATGTAATTTCTATTAGTTTAATAAAGTAATTGAAATTTATATTATTTTGTTATATTCGAGGGCACTGGTTAGATCTAATAATTAGCTTGCTTAGACTTAATTTGCAGATATCATCATAGCATGAGATTTATTATCTTGATCAAAGAAGCAATATTTTCCTGTGAATTCTAGATAAAAGCATAGTTTAGTTCACTGATAAGAAATTATTTTTCATTATGATCTTCTTAATTTGAATCTTTTAAAAAAGATGCTAATGACTAATAATTGGTTGACTGTCCAACTTGCTTTAGTATACAAATCAAAACACTGTCAGAATATTCCACGAAAAAAAATTCAAAAGTGAATATATGTGGAAAATGTAAAATATCCCTTATAAAGACTATGGCAGAACTCCTTACAAAAGCAACTTCTGTAAATTTGAGAAATTTTAGATTGCAATGACTTACATATAACTGTAATATAAAATTGAAACTGAACATTAAAAAATATGGACGAGTTTTCTGGTTTGTTTACTTGCCTGTACGACGTATTTCCGGTGTAATGCGAAGCATGCATAAAATTACATAAACTAATTTTATCTGCCCATTTTATGATTTGGCCCCCTGTAGAGTGTAATTGTAATTGCATTTCCCGTGCACCTGAATAAAATAGTCATTTGTAAATATAAGACGGCAGGATGAATTTAATTTCTTTTATTTGAGAAATTTGCATTAATCCATACAATAAGCATAAAGATAAATATCATACATACATTCAGAAACTTGAAAAAACAGAATTGTTAAAAACAGATTTGATAACTTTTGTGTTACTCCACAAGAACTAATTACCTATCTATGGAACACCATAATATTAGATTACAAAAAAAAAATAAAGTACACAGAAATTCAAAATGCTGAATTTCAATTACAAGAATGAGGGAAGAAAAAAAAAAAGAACGGTCGCTTTATCGGAAACAATTAAAATAGTACTTTTAAAGTAGCAAATGCATAAGATTTATCACCATACTATCATAGGGCCTATGTTTTACAGTTGTCAAGGCATTGCTAATAGCTAATTACGACTGTGCCTTTTTATAGCAAAATTTGAAAGATATCAATTATAAAACTACTAAGTTAAAAAAATTTAGATGCTATTGAAAAGACATTACACAAAATGCTAATGCGTTCTCCAAAAGTTCATTTTCTGAATAAAAAATAAAGGACAATTTAATACAGTATTGAACATAGTTCCAGTTTAAATTATATAACCATGTATATATTAATCAAAGATACAAAAAAAATATTTAAAGATCATCAGATAAAAATATTTTGAATGTTGCAAAATATATATATATATTCATCAAACATATCACAAACGGAAGTGGTAAGGGAATGGGAGGGTGGGAAGCAGCAAGGTACTCGAACTAAGATCAGAACTCGTTCTATTCAAATACCAGAATCGATTCTCTGGTATCTTGCTACATCTAGTTGTCATAAAATTTGTCCATGGTTGGTCGGCTTTTTTGTGTTTTGAGTTTGTTGTACTTGAAACAGACTGAAATTTTGAGTTCAAGTTTTTAAGTTGTGTTGCTATTAGTTGCTGTTCATTTTTGAAACAGTTATATAGAATAGAATGTCTCGGAAAAAACCTAGAATTGATCTCGTCGATACTCATGTTGTTAGAAAGTAAGTAGTTTTTACTTTTTTTGAAAATATGTAATAGGCTTAGTTCATATATTTTGTAATAATTTCTTTGTATTTTTCATGTCATATCTGTTAAAAATTTAGCTTTACATATCAAATAACTTCATTTTATAATGAAAATTGCTGTTTTGATTTCTCAACTGCTGTTTGAAAATTACCCGCGTGTTCTCATAAAATACGCAATTAAACAGTAAAACAGTCTGTTATAGGAATGTTATAAATTTTTAGTGTCTCAATTTTCTACGACTCTATCGGTGGTATACTAATTTAATACTAATATAATATTACTAAAGGAATACTAATTTAAAATTTGTATTCTGAGTCTTAGTGATTAATCACTTTTATTTAGATTTATGCATGCTAGAAACTTCGATTCTAATTTGTGACTATTTAAGAGGATATTTCATTTGCTGCAATAGATTCTGCTGAATTTTTTTTATGAATTGGTTATTGTGTTTTGATGCACTGATCTTGTGTA
Organism: Araneus ventricosus; assembly: GCA_013235015.1. NCBI lineage: Eukaryota > Metazoa > Arthropoda > Arachnida > Araneae > Araneidae > Araneus > Araneus ventricosus. The sequence goes on from BGPR01001379.1 coordinate 119,106, forward strand.
TTTCCTTTAAAAAAAATGTATTTCTGAGAGAACATGGTTTGTTTTAATTTGAATAAAGCACCTATAATGTAGCTGAATATAAAGCCAGCTTCTGAATATATTTTTTAAATTTATATGTCAGCATTATAATGTAATAAAAAAGTGTAGTAGATAGAGTAATGTTTATAGTAACAGATGGTTGTAATCTAGATTTTTGTTTTGGAAAAACTATATTACTCTGAGAATGATTATATTAGTGATATTATTATAGTATGTAAAACCATGTTTGAATATTTATAGTGTAGATGCTGTGCAGGGTTTGAAATATTACTTGTATAGTAATTATTAATAAGTTGACCAACTATCCTCCTTTTGTAAGTTTTATCCTTCCTCAAAAAGTGTACAGTAAATCATGTTACAAATGATTTTATTATGCATTTATCATATTATAGTGCAGCGGTTCCCAATCTATGGGCCGACGATAGCGTATTAGTGGGCCGCAGAACGCTGTTTGAAAGTTTAAATCTGAGGAGTTTCAAGCGTCGTCGCTGAATGTAGAAAGTACCTTGAAACTAAAACTGTCAAGTTTTAATCCAGATATTGACTCTCGTGGGGGACAAGCAATGTCAAAATTTTATTTTGAATCTTGGTCTCTTATTTTCGAGTTTTCTTAGTTTAGTAGGAAATTGTGTTTGAGACGTATGCTTGCTATAAAGCCACTTTGTCTCTAATTAAAGATAAAAAATTTGAGAAGTAATTCTCAAATTGAGGAACTTTTTTTTTAATTCAAATTTTGCAAAACTCAAAGGTTTAGTAGAAAGGTATGTCTAATTGAAGAAAAAAAATTTGAGAACTAAGTCTCGAATTGAGGACTACACATGAGAGTCGGTATCACCGCCCACTCCCAATGTGTATTCACAGTTTGCCTGAGTTTTCTTACATTGGGAAAGATAAATAACAACAATAAAGTTATAAAGTTTTTTGCTTTATAAAGCAACTAGCAGTACCCTCATGGCTTCTTTGCCTCTGACATCCTGAATTTCAACAAATTTTTTAAAATAAGCCTACGATCTTCAACTTTGCAGGGATGAGATTTTTCCGCTTTTTCGCTGATTTCCGCTTTTTTGTTATTTTGGAGAAATTTCCGTTTTTTTTCTCTCAAAATTCCGTTTTTTTTCTTTTTCTTTCGGATTTCCGTTTTTTTTTTCTTTCCCGCCGCAAAAATTTACTTTTTCTTCCGGAAATTCCGCTTTTACACAAAGAAAAGAAACCTTTCTATCCTCCGTTTTTGAAAGAAAATTCTGGGAAAATATGCTCGACCATGCGGCTTAACTCCACCAGCTAGGAAACTAGCTGATTCATCGTCTATTGACGAATCAACATTATATCGGCAAGCTCTACAAGGATGAACATTCCAACATATTCCGTGCCATTTAAAGTAGTAAGTGCCACCTTTTTGCGGAAAACAAAACCTCTGTGGCATATTTTGCAAAAAAAAAAAATTTTTTTTGCATGAACATGTTGAAAAAAATTGGTTGAAAACTTAAGGTCATCTTGTAGGGCATACCAAGATGAAGAAATAATAATAAAAAAAAAATAGAAAAAACAAATAAATAAATACATAAAAAAAGAAGAGAAACTCCTGTCAAAAGAGGTATTCCGTCTTGTGCCCTATAAACTGTAAAATAGCTGTCATGGCTTCAAGGCACAGAGGCATGGGGCAGTGTTCTGTCAAAAGAGGTAGCTAAAAAGCAGAGAATAAGACATAAAAAAAATCTTGTCAAAATAAAATCGATGATTTACCTAGGCATTCTAGAGATAATGTAGTCCCGACAACTATACCAGTAATTAAACAAAGAGATACTAATGAAGACTGTGCAAAAACTTTAGCCACTACTGAAAATAAACTTGCAGAGGGTATAAACACATCCTTTATTGAAGAAGAATCTGTTAAAGATAGGAGCCCTCCAAAACAAGGGGTGAAGCGTGTTAATGGAGATCTGTTACCAACAAAAGCCACACAAAAATAAAAAAATGAAAGGAAACCACTTCTTTAACAATTAAGGAAATGTTTCAGATAGCACTAATGCTAAATGAATCTGTCATTGTAACTGTACAATTTCTAGACCCCTCTCACTTTATAAGGTACAAAATCATTGTGCTGTTACTTTTGAAAAAAAGTATAAAAATAAAAGAAATAAAACAGAATTCAGTATATGATACATTATTATAATTTATAAAGAACTTACTTGACACAAAAGCACTAAGTGTGTAAAGAGCACTTTACGCAATTGCATGAAGCAAAAAGAAATTATTTGTTCTTATTTTTATTTATTTTTTAGCCAACTTTTATCAAAAGGCTATTAAATATAATTCTTCTCAGACTTCTGTTAGGTGAATGTTGCATCTCAGTGATGCACAGGTGGTAAATATGTTTTATTGTCCAATTTTGTATTTCCTGATGCCCCTGATGATGTGTTAAACTTGTTTAACTTTTAATGCGAATGATTTAATAATAATTTAATATTCTTTTTCTTATTTATACATACTGAATTATAAATAATAAAGTTATTTATTATTATAGTGTAATATTTTCATCATGTTGCATGTTCTGATGTTTTACTTCTTAAATTACTTCTTAAATAAATTATGGTACAAATTTTTTGCTCGCGTATGATTTCAGTCTTTTTGCTTTTTTGCCAATCTCATCCCTGACTTTGGGTATAAACTTGGAAGCCACATTATGTAAATAGCTCTTTGAGGTCATATATATATATTTTCAGTTTCAGCAAAAGTACACGCAGGATGAACATGTCTTCTGGAACTAAAGATATCAGCCTTTACACTTGACTATCAAAAAGTATAAAAACTAACAAATAAAACCATGATTTGTTGGTGCGACGACGGACAGTACGATTGTACTGCATAATCTCGTTGAAAGCAAAGGGATTATGACGTCCTGTAGTTTCGACGAAATGCATGCTGTTAGTGGAACTCCTCGACCTTGGTTACGAAGAAACACGGAGGGAGAAATAGAGCGAAAATATTTTAACACTTCTGAAAAAAATTAAAATTTAACCGTAAAAGATACTTAAACTGTTCTTGTTTTAAATTGGTGGGAGGGGGGTATTTCATACATTACCTCAAAAAAATGAAAAAGATAATGTTGTTAGAACGGTGGATGCAGTAAATTTGAATGCAAAAGCATTTCGTCGGCAAACCTGACTTTTAAAAAAAATTTCTTAAAATTCAGTAAATTACGTTTGAAGCTCAAAACAAATTTCATTAGAAAGAAAATTGTTTGTTCTATTTGATGGTGTATTGATTGTTTTTCAACTATCATTAGAAAAGATACTACAGTCGTAAACATGCCGAAAATGACACAAAACATTAAATAAAAAATTTTCTAGATTAAACTTTAAAATTCAGGCTTCGAGGTGCATTGAGTCACCATTACGACTACCTGTGTGCCAAATTTCATGGCTGTAAGTTCAATAGCTTCAGCTGGACATCGCACTTGCACACACAAACATTGCCTTTTATAGGTATAGATATATTTTAAATCCTTTTGCAGTAAGCTTTGCTAATTACTGACATATGTGATTGTATAATATTTTTGTGTGTATTTTTATTTCTGTATTTAGTTAGTGGGTCTCAAAATATTTTTTACACAATAGGTGGGTGTGCATAACCAAAAAGTTTGGGAAACTCTGTAATAGTATATTCTGTATTATTGTTGAAATGTTTTTCATTTGATATTTTTTAGCTTCAATTTATTTATGTCCTCCTTTTTCTGGAGGTTGAAAGTTGGTCACCTTATCATTAAAGAAATATATGTGGGAAGTCTTTAGATCATTTAATCCTTCTTAAGATCTGTTTGCTTAAGGTTTTGGGCATGCTTTATTGAATAACTGGACAACTTATCAAAATCATTTATATTCTCTGATCCATTCTCTTAATACCTGCAACTATCCATACCTTTTATTCTGTGAAATAATATTTAAAACTCCTCCATAAAATGCTTTGAAAAAAAATTCAGTTCTCATTAACTAAATGAAATGATATAGTATCTCGACTCTCGTGCAGAAAAGTGTTTAACATATTATATTATTTTTTAAAGTTGCTCATAATATATAAAACAAATTTTTGTACTCTTAATGAATGACTGAGAGTAAAAAAAATTCATTTCATATAAATATGGTAATTTCAAACTCGTGGTAAAACTGAGTCTTTTAAAAATTTTCAAAAATGCTCTTTTCTTAGTTTTTTATTGCCATTAACTTAATGAAACTAATATCCAAACATAACTCGCCTGGCATCACATCACTCATTCTGGCAATCAAGGCTAATGAATACAGGTAATTTGAATATCGTAATATGAAATGTTGGTAAGACTTGAGAACACTGTGCGGTCCCTCACTAAACTGGCAAAATTGCGCCAACCATCCAAAAAGTAGGCAAATATCCTCCATGTTGGATGGTTTCAAGATGGTAGCAATTCTAATGACCTCGATTGAAAAAAATGGCAAATAGTACATAGAATTGTATGAAATTTTGCTTGAATTTAAGCAAGTTTTAAGGGAATTATAAGATCAGATGATGTATTAAAAACATAAATTTTGTACTGAAAGAATATAATTTTTCTGTATAAAGTGGGGCTACAGCCCACAAATATGTGAGGATCAAAATCTCGGGTATACTCAACTTACTTTCAATGAACCAACTGCTCTTTCACACCAAACTTTCTAGAAACCCAACTATAACCATCCAATCCATCCCTTTCGGTCAAAACAATTTTCACTCCACATGTTGGACATACATTCTCTTTTGCAATCGGATTCATTTCCATACACCAATCTATCGCATCTTTCTTGCATCCTTTTTTCAACCCATACAAATACTCTAAATCAAACAAACCAGCTTGGCTTTTGGCTATGCGATGTTTATCACGAGAAGACAAATGGGAATTTTGGCCCCCCCCCCCCCCCCCCCCCCCCGGCGCGGCCATGTTAGGGCTAAAAAAAAAGCAACCACAACGCCCAACTGATGGAAGGCAAGAGAAAGATACAAGCGTACCGTATGCAAATTTTGGCAACATTTTAGGGTTGCCAATGAAATGAACAAGGCTACCACATTTGGCAAGAAAACAATTTGACGCAAAAAAAAAAAAAAAAAAAAAAAAAATTCAAACACCATGTTCTTAAATCAAGCTGAAATGTTAATTATGAAGACATTAGAAGTAATTTTAAAGAATAATTCTAAAAATCCCGAATAAAAATAAAACCAGAATTGAAGTTGGGAGACCCAATTAAAATTTCTAAGGCCAATTTGGTAACCCTGTCTAATATTTAAAAGATAAAATGAAAAACATTGTCTACATCTGAATATCTCCCTGATCATACTGAATTTTCTATTTTTAACAAAGAATAATACAAGTTCAGCAATTTCCAGAACCTCAACACTTATTACTTCTAAAAAAAAAAAAAAAAAAAAAGGGAAGCAATTCTACCAAACAATACAGGGCAGCATAAGTTAATTTTCATTTTTAAAAATTAATACTAAGAAAATTATTTGAAAAATTGTGTTTGCTTGTATATATGCGTATCATATGATTATCCTGAATTATTTGAAATTATGTCAACAGCAAATGTACAAATAGGCCTAAAATCTCACCCCTGTTCAGGGTTGCCAGATCAAAATAGCAAAATAAAGCCAAACCGTCTTTAAAAAAGGGCCAAATTTGAAAATTTGATTAAAGCACTTATTTCCCCCTGATTTGTGATAAGAAAATGACTACCCTTGATGAAAAGGAATCCCATTAGAATGACATATCTATAATACTTTTTTATTTTTAAACTAAAATTTAAGTGAAATTAAAAAAACAAAAAACAAAACATCTACATATACAGCTTTGCAGAAAAAAGAAATTCATTTCTTGCTGGTGCAGAATGAAATGATCGAGCAAAATATATCAATTCCTGTTAACAATGTTCTATATTATTTTTCAATGTGATTACAATAAATTAAAAATTCTTTCATACTCATAGTAAATGACTAACAGTAAAAAAAAATCCCTTAATATAAAAAAAACTGATTTCAGACTCATAATGGCCAAGTTTCCAAAACATGATAAAAATATCAAAAATGCTCTTAGTTTCGATGTTATTTAAATAGTCGACACCCAAATCCAATATGCTGCATTGTTCTAAATATTGTTTCTGAAAGCTTTTTTTCTGTCCCTTAGATTTGACATTAAAACATTTGTTAAATTGCTGGAGATTGGTATTTCAAACAATATCAAAATTACAAACAAATGCTTTGTCTTCCTTTTTTAAAAAAAGATCATATAAGAATTCGATCATGAAAGGAAACAAATAAAAACAGAGAAAGTGGTTCTTATGCTGTGCAGATACAAACATAGTTACCGCTAGAAGCATTCTGACTAATACATTCTGAAGAAAGGTGACAGAAACCTTTCTTATTCTGAAATTGCTTTGTTTTCCAGCTCATTGTGGGCAGTTTGAAATGTCTTAGCAATAGTTTATTTAAAAACGCAAGATTATTTATTAAGAATCTTTCTAAAAGTCATAAGCAAAAATAAAGCCAATATGACAACCCTGCCTCTGGTCCCAAGGTCGACTTGACTCTGAAAAACAACCCTGTTTACAAAAAGCAACCATGTGTCTGCGTTAGGAAGAAGTTGCGCCAAACGTTCCCTCAAATATCGCCAATGGTAGCCAAACATTAAAATATTATTAGGCCCTATAACTTTCTTTCTAATGATCAGATTGAGGATTTCAATAGATTTAAACCTTCTCCGGACAATGCGGATCATTTTGCAAAAAACCGTGTGCAAATTGATCCAGTAGTTTTTTAGTTTAAAATGAGTAGTTTGCATTGTATGAAAAGGTATATTTAAAATGCTAAGCATTGTCGTTAAGGCATATATAATATTACTGTGCATTATCTTGTGTATTGAATCTATAAAAGTGCTTTTACACCTTTTAAAGTTTTTTTTAACCCTCTAAGAAGCCAAATTGGTTTTATTCATTTCTCATTTATCTTAAAAGTAGGTAATTTATTTTTATTTGTATGTGTTCTTGAGATTCTATGAGTAAAATCTTAAAATTTCTAACATTTGAAAACATATAAAAAAGAACAGTTTATTGAATTTAAAATCTCGGTTCTCAGAGCTTTAAAATTGTTCAACGAAAATGATTGACTACTTGGTTAATAATGGAAGCTTTGTTCCTTACAAATAATAATAATTTACGTGTATTAAATGATTTTTCCATTTTCTTTAGGGATGATGCTTCTGAAAAGAGTCGGAGTGAGATAGATGACTTGAAAAGGTATGCATATTATTTGAAAACTTACTTTTTCTGTCATGCAATTAAAAAGTTTTTTTTTTTACCCTTCCAAGAGCTTTTACTACGCAATGAGATTTATCAAAGAATTGTCTTTGAGATATATTTGTGATAAGTGTTTTACCAATGTGGGGTTTGAGATTTATAAGGTAGTGACCAACAGAAACATATGTTGAGGTTTTTCTTAATATATTATATGATAATATTAACCCACTATCTTTATTTTTTTTAAAAAAAGTTAAATGTCGTGAATACATGACATCATAACATACATTTACCATCTACAAAAAATAAAATGTAATTTTCTGTGTAAAGTTATAATTTAAGATGTTGATGTTTTGTAATTACTGCATGTTCAAAACACTGTTAAAACATCAAAAAGGATTTTATTCTGCTTCTATTGTTTTATAAATACAAACAGCTTCTTTTATCATGTTAAGGTGTGTAAAAGGTCAGTTTGAATTGATGTCGTTCCATCTGATTATTTATTTTTTATCAATTTATATTTTCAAGTTTAAAAGATATTACCCTATTAATGTTTGCAGATTTGTATGTAAATCTCAAAAATAAAGACAGTTTGATATATTAAATGTAGGTCTATTTAAATTTACTTAATAACAACCAAATTATTTGCCAAATTTACAAAAAACAGTATTCAGAGAAATGTGCTGTTTTGGCCAAGTTTCTCAGCAGAAAATTACTTTATTGGTACAATTACTCGTGTTTTTGCAACTTACACAAATGAGATATTTTAAACTAACATTTATACTTGGTAATATATGTTGTCAAGCCACTGGAAAAGTATCTGAATTTGTTACTTAACATGGAGAGAAGTAAGAAGTAAACAAAATTGTCAAAAAAGGATTCAAATTTTTATATCCAAAACATTAGTTGCAAGTTGCATCTTATTGCTTTTAATTATAAAAAAATATTCATGAAATAAGTAAACAGATATATATATAATTTCTTGATACAAATTTCAAATTAATTCGCTTTTTTTCAAAGAAAACTTAAGAAAGTGTTTGCTTATGTGCCAACCAGTGGCATAGCTGCAGCTTTTGTCGTCTGGGGCGAAATTGCACTGCCCTTCTTTTACAAGTTGCAGAGGAAACAAAAACCTTAAAATAAAACAAATTCCAGAATTTTTTTTTAAAAATTGGTACTGTAACTGGTCGTTTGGCACCTTCGATCTCTGCAGATAGGTTGCGAAACCCCACATCCACCACCAGTCATTCTTTCACATATAGGCCATTTATCTATAAAAAGGGAAAAATTCAAATTAATCACTTTAGTTTTTTTATGTACACAATAATTGAGCTAGTGCCGCTGCTCTTAGTTATAAAATTGTTTCCCTCCGTGCCCCTTTTGAAGTCCCCTCCGTCCCCCTTTAGTTACGCCATTGCTGCCAACCTTCCTTTTATAAAGGGGCAGACTTCTAACACTACTTTTCAAAGCATTAATTAACTGAATGTTTATCTTGCTGTGATGGGTAAGACTGAAATCATTAAATTATTTTTTTGGTTGTAAATTTTATATTTAGATAGTATCAATGTGAAAATAAAGAATAATTACTTAATACAGTTGACTTCCAACTGTCTAGCCTATTTTGGTGGATAGGAAAGCTGGATAACAAAAATGCTGGAAAGCTTAGAGTTCTATAAATGCTCAATTCTTACCTCACCCATACCATTAAAAACACCTTTTCTATAAAACCCCCATTTTTATTCATATTTTCTGACTTTTTAGTACAGGCCAGTACTTTCTAAATGTTTGTCATATATTGTACTGTATGCTTTCAAAATTTTTTTTACAGAAAAAGGAAGTCTGAGAATAAAAATATTAAGATAAATTTTATGTCTTACCAAATGCAGGAAACATAAAGTTATGTACACTGTACAGTATGAATATCTGCTCTTTTAACATAAAATGGATTACATTATTACAATATACACTATCTGATCAAAAGTATTCCGGACACTTTTGGATTTTCACATTTTTTAGAATTTCTCCTGAAAGGCTAAACTGACTGCCCTTGAACTTCAAACATGTAAATAATAGACTCTAACTCACATTTTACAGTGAATATTTGGTCCCCAGGGCAATTAGGGGACCGTCTACAAATTGATGAAGATGAAAATTATTTTGGCCCACCCCGCTTCAAAGAAAGCTTCAGCAATGGTTATGTTTGATGTGCATAACATTTGCATGAATTTTCGTAAACACAGCACAAATATTCGGGAAGATATAAAGGTTTGCTTAAAAAATCCAAAATTTTTCTACATGTATTTTGCATGTAACATGCAGAATTTTCCATTAAATTCTATGAAACTTGCAGAAAAAGTGATGATGTGTTAAAGAAGCATTGTGTAAAAATAATTTGGGAAAAAAATTTTGAATATTGAAGAAAATATGAGTAGCTGTAGTAAATAATTTTTTACTGCTCATGCGCGAGACAGTGTAGTTTTTCTTTCAGAAATTTAAAAGCCAGACATATAGGGCAACTTATATAAAGAATTCAGTTCAATATCGTAAGTATTCAGAAAGATATCGGTATTAGGACAACGGGCAGAATTTTATCTCCTATCGAAGAGAAGCTAAAAGATGAGGGGTTTTGCACAAATTGATATTTTTAAATTAACTTCTTTTATGGCCAAATTATTTTTTTTATCTAATTAATCTCTTTTCTTTTAAATATTATGATTCTACAAGTATATATTTTTTTATTCGTTACAAATATTACAAGTGTTCATGGGTATTTAGCAAATTTCTAACCATTATACAATTCAATATAACTATTCAAAGATATTTGTTTAAAAAATATTAATTTCTGTGAAACTCGTCTTTTAGCTTCTCTTCAATAGGAGCTTATTTTCTGCTCATTGTAATGCTGATTTCTTTCTGAATGCTTATAATATTGAACTGAATTTTTTATATATGTTCCTCTATATATCTGGCTTTAAATATTTGTGAAAGAAAAATTACGCTATGTTTTGCACATGCACAGTAAATCATTTTTTACTAAAAAGGCTCATATTTCCTGTAATATTCAAAAAACATTTTTTCAAATTTTAACACAATGCTTAACTAACATATTGACATTTTTTCTGTAAGTTCCGTATAATATAACAGAAAACTGTGCATGTTATAAGCAAAAAACAGGCTGGAAAATTTGTGATTTTGTAAAAAAACTTTTATATCTTCCCGAATATTTGTGCTGCGTTTATGAGAATTCATGTAAATGTTATGCACATAGAACACAACCATTGCTGAAAGTTTCATCTCGTTATAAGCCTTTTTTGAAGCGGGGTGGGCCAAAATAATTTTCGTCTTTATCAATTTGTAAACGGTCCCTTAATTGCCCTCGGGACTGAATATTCACTGTAAAATGCGAGTTAGAGTCTTTACATGGTCGAAGTTCAAGGGCAGTCAGTTTAGCCTTTCAGGAGAAATTCTCAAAAATATGAAAATCCGAAAGTGTCTGGATACTTGATCAGATAGTGTATATATATTACTTGTATAGTATGGAGAATTATTTTTAGAGTATGCCTTTTAGTACAGAGACCGGATAGTCAAGAATCTTCTCTACTTTATATTAGTTTAGATGTTATCCATTTTTTGAGAAATATTAAAGAGGTTCACATTTTGGATAGGGATGTAACAAATGTTTGGCAACTATTCGGTATTTGGGCCGTCGAATACTAAACAGATATTCGGCCAAATATATTGAGGATAATAATTTTTTATAATGTGCTTTTAAATACACATTTAAAAAAGTCTGTTGCAGAATTACATATCAGTTACATTGTGCTTAGGTTTATGTAATAAATTTACATATAATTTATCATCGCAAAGGCTGAAATTATGATGAAAGAACAATGATTTTCAACATTTCAAGATGATGTCCGTTTGGTTTCACACACATATATTACCAACTACAGATGTAATAAATATTCAGTATTAGGCCTGTTCGGCCCTTCCCCGAATATTCGACCTGACCGAAAACTACACAGATATTCGGCAGAATAAATTCAGGATAAAATAAAAAAAAAAAAAATGTTTTAAATATATTTAATAAAGAATGTTTCAGAATTGCATGCCGGCACATTTTTTATTTAAAAAATATATAACATTTATCCAATTTTAAGTTGTATAGTACACAAGTGTATTTAATAATGTTGCATACCATTTATAGATGTCTGTACCATATGGTTTCATATATATTACCAGCTTCAGAAAATAAATGATTGCTACATAATGCTTGCATGTGTTGAAAGACATTTTCTTGCTAAATGTGCACACCTTGGAAATTTTTCTGAATTTCCCCCCCCCACCAATTAAGTGGATACTCCATCCTACATATTAGAAGTTCTTTACCAAAATAGAAATTTGCTTCTAGTAATTTTAATTTCTCCATTCAATTTTCTTCTGTGTTTGTCATTGTCACGTTCTGCAATGTTGGCTCTTTTATTTTTTTTAAAGAAATCCCAAAATAATGAGGGTTTCTCAATACGTATTATTGGAATTAAGGTATTTAAAATATTACAAATATTCATAAAAGCATTAACATTTTTTAAATACAAATAATAAAAAATCAATTTTATTTAATCTTAATTTTTTTTCATTTAAAATTTGAAATATTTCATTTACAATCGAAAGTGAAATGTTTTTAAAAATTTAGTATTCGGCCTGAAATTTGGCCGTATATTCGGTTATTCAGCCAATCACCCTTTCAAACTAAGTTTAATTTTTGTAAGTTTAATCTTACTTTTTCTATACTTTGTTACGTTTCTGAATACAAATTCTAATTGAAAGTTTTAGATTTAGAAAAGCTTTCCAGGCTTTTAAGTATCATTAAAAGAGATATAGATAGAATGGAAAAATAATCATAGGTAAAAAAAAAAGTTTGCTATTAAAACCCCAGGAAGACATTATTTTTGTATTTTATTAAGTGAAAAAAATTAATATTGGCAAAAATATATCGCTAGAATTATTTATAAATTTATTTAGTGATATTTTCTCATTTATGTTAGAGCCTATAATTTTATGCAAAATGTCGGTATTTTTCATTGAAGTATATAATTTCTTTTGTTTTAAATATGAGCATGGATCAATTTTAAAAAAATTAAATGCAAGATTCCTCTCCATATGTGTATTCATTTTGTCTTTATTAAATTGAATATCTATTCATCATGAGTTCCAATCGATATAAATGATATCTGCTATTAGACATATTTTGAAATGTTTTATGTAGCAAGGTTTAATCCTTTACAATGCTATAATGCACAGTGGCGAATCCAGGGAAGGGGGGGGGGGGCAACGGGGGGGCCGCCCCCCCCCAGAGCTAGACCAGAATGCTTAATTTATTTAAAATCACTGCAGCTGTTTTTTCTTAACCTTCCTTTAAAAAAAGTGAAAACATTTCTTCCTGGTTTTTGACAGGCTCGAAAGTTTTCCCAGTAGTTTTTTGTAGTCATTTCACTCGTATTTGCAGCGTTGACACAGTCAAAAACATTGTGTTTTTAGTTAAATTATCGAAAGTATTCTAGTGTTCTTTATGACACTTATTGTCAGGTGGTAAAGTCTGTAAAATTAAAGTGTTTTGGTTTACATAAGCCATAAGATTTGACATTCGTTACGACAATACAAAACTTTTTATACCTCCGCCCCCCCCCCCCCAAACCCAAATCCTGGATTCACCACTGATAATGCATAGATATTTACTTCAGTTTCTTTCTCTCCCATTTTGAAATTTCAAATCTCGCAATGCCTAATGATGCATATTTGCTTAATATTTTTCTTCAAATTTTATTTTGAATAATTTAATAATTAATATACTTATATTGCATTTTTGACTTGAAGTAGCTAAGTTTATATAACTAATAAATGATTTATAAATTTTTTTAAGTTATTTTACTTGTATTCATTTATATAGAATTGCAAAACTTCTGTTTAGGAATTTAAAAAATATATACAGTGTTGGTTTATTAACTGATTATTTGTCAGTTGTTGGGGTATTAATAAAAAAGATAGTTATCTTGAGTATGTCTAGAATGGCAATATATATATACTATATATATTTACTGAAAGTAATCTGTTAAGTTTTTTGAATTGCTTGATAGCCTTTTTTTGTATGAAAAAAAAATCAACTTTTCACATGATAACTAGCATGCTTATGTTAAAAACGAATTCTATCTTATTTTGAGTGCAAGTTTCACAAACAGGTGTAACTTTGAATATATGCAGATGAATAGGGTGGAGCCTTGTGAGATGCTGTGACCTTAGTAGAAGATGTTAATCAAATCTTAAAAAATCCGTATGGTATAGAAGGCAAGGAAATTGTCCAGCAAATAAGATTTAGTGGGGGAATCATTCTTATGATAAATAGTTTCCAGAAGTTTAGAAATGGTTCTTATGGATTAAGAATAATTCTTATGATGAATAGTTGGAACTTTATGAAATATATTTGCTATTGTATGGATTATACTGTCACTTGACAGATATTAATGAGAGAAAGATAATGTATAATCAATTAACATTGATTATATTGTAGTGTGTGGATTTTTTATGATGCATTTTATATTGATTTCTTCAAATGTGATTTTTCTCTTTAAATTTTCAGGACAGAATATGATGCTTCCGAAAAGAAAAGTCGTATTGATGTGGATGACTTTAAAAGGTAAGCATTTAGTTGTTTTATTTTATTATAGAATTCTTTTTTTTCTATTTAGAAAGGTGAGTTTGAAATCCTCATTCCATGGTGTAACAAAGAAAAATAGCATCGAGAACATATATTTTGCCTCTTTGTCATTTGTTGACTTGTATGCAAAAATATTTTGTCTTTGCAACTGTTTTGAAGACTGTTATCAGTACATAGATGTTCTCTCCCATTTTCCATTGTTATACCTTTGTCGTTATTTTCAATTTTGGTCAGAAGCCTATTTATAATTTTTAACCAATATTAAGCCACATGTGCAGTATCAAATACACTTAATCCAGGAGAAGAATCTTTTCAAGAATAATATATTCAAGATGTAAGTGATTTCTCAATAGTATGTGTATAAAAAGATAAACTTTTGCTAAAGAACTGGCAGAGTTTTATTTAAGAGTCAAAATTCCAACATAGAAAACCTGTTTTCCAATGTGTTTTTTTTTTTTTTTTTTTTTTTTTTTAAATTAGAGTTTTTTTTGCTTCCCAAAATGTAGGAAAGAAGTTTAATTTTATGTGCTATAATCATCAGTTTTATAGATTAAAGTGTTAACTTAAGTGTTAGGATTTTTTGTAGACATTGAGTAAAAATGGATAGCAGTTGTTAGATATAATTCTTCAGAGCCAATTAACATCACTTATTGCAGAATCTTATCAACCATTAAAAAAATTACTTATATGCATAACCCTTTGAGTACTGAATTATTTGAAGATTTTTATACCCATGGGACGGATTTAATTTGTCACTATATGGATTAATATGTAAAAGTAATACATTTTATTTGGAATATACTTATATTGGTGATATAATTATATTTTTGAAACAGCATTTTAGTTACAAAATATAAATAAATATATAAATGAAACAAAATATAAATATTTATATAGAACAAAAACCAACTTAAAGTTAATAATTTTGTACTGTGTGGTATTTTTCAAAACATGTCGGTAAATGCAAAGGTACCTGGCATTGTTTGCATTGCCAAGTGGTTTCTTTTCTTATTTTATGTTTATAACATACGCGATACCATTTTGTAGGGTGTTTCTTTAATTCTGTTGCCAGAATATTTTCCGGAAAATGTGCCCAATTTTTTGCTTGCAAACGATGTGGTTGTAGGACGCCCACGGATATTATAATTTGGCAGGACCACTTGCTCCAATAATTCTTCTTAAATTCAGATGACGAGTCTCACTCGTCCACCGTAACTTCGCTCAAGTAAGCAGATGACTAGTCTCGCTTGTCAAATGTACCCAAAGGGTTAATTTAATAAACTGTATGTAGAACTTGAATACTAGCAGTATCTTGTCTATATTATAAGCAATATTAGAAGGATTTGCATGCCAGAGTGGCATTTATTTTATAACAAAAGTTAAACGGCCATTGAAAAGTTGGCTATTTTGAAGAAGTTTGTCTGATTATGTTTCAGAAATAAAAACATCAATTAATGCATTTGTTGTGAAGGCATTGTTTCTAGAAATGTGCATGGAGAAACTATAATTCACTTTCTTAAGTTCATTCCCTCGGTATTTATACTTATAAAAGGAAGTGTTAGTGTGTGTGTGCAATGTCCAGACGAATTTATCGCACTTACAGCCATGAAATTTGGCTCACAAGTAGTCGTAATGGTGACTCAAAGCACCTCGAAGCCGGAATTTTAAAATTTTATCTAGAAAATTTTTTATTTAATGTTCTGTGTGGTTTTGGATGATTTTCTGCACTAATTTCATGATAGCGTGGTTTCGGATAATTATAAAAAAATAGATACATTGTTAGAAAGAGCAAACGATTTCCGTTCTAACGACGTTTGTTTCGAACGTCTAACATAATTTACTGAATTTTGGGAATTTTTAAAAAAATAGTTGCTTTTCAAAAATTTTTTTATCCGGAATTCTTAAAACTCTTGCATCCAACGTTCTAATAAAGATTTCATTTTCAAAATTTTTGAGGTAGTAAATCGATTATTTTTCTCCGATTTAAAGGAAAAATGATTAAAATATTTTATTTCTCCAATTTTAAATTAATTTATTTCTTGATGGGATAAGGTAATTTTTCTTGAATGCCGAAAGTGAAGAACCACTCCGTTTTGCTGTGACCTGCGAGATAAACCTGCTTATACTGAATGTCATGGTTTCGCCCTGGCTACACCATCTGGCGGGAAAAAAACAGCCGTGATTTATCATCAGCCGTGTTCATCTCGTTATAAAAAAATAAAGTAATATCAAAGTAAAATCATGACAATGATAGATCTAAACTTATAAAAGGAAATGTCTGTGTGCGTCATTCTGAGCTTTTTTTACAATGATTTTCATTTTGAAATTTTTTAATACTCTGTAGTACTGTTTTCCTACCATTCAAGTGCCATAATTACGAAGAAAAATAAGCAGGGAAATCAATGTGTATCTTTTGTTTTCACAACTTTTTTGTGCCATTGTGGGGGTTTTTTTTTTTTTTTTCTTCTTTTCATTTTGTTGAAGTCCTGATTCCATGGGCAACGCTGTATGCGTACTGCTAGTCATCTTATAATAACAACCCCCAAACTTAAAAAAAAGGAATGTAAATGAACAAAAAAAAAAAAAAATTATCTTTTGAAATTTATTATCGTTTGTAGACGTATGAACCTTGTGTTGTTATGAAGACGTAATTATGCTGTATAGCCATTGTAAAGAGTTTTCCAGAATACATAACATTGTCGAACATTAAAAAAAATATTTAAATGCTACTTTTAAAAATGTGCATTTCAAGTTAAATAAGGGAATAATTGTCTTAAAACTAAATCTTTATTTTATCCCTTTTATGTCAAATTCCTTAATGCTTACCTTTTTTTAAAATTGCATTTTATTAATGAGATATATCTCATGCTTGTATTTTACCCATTTGGTTGATACCTTCCTTCATACTCCTTTTAGGAAAAACAGGGAGCCTGATGATACATATAAAAAAAATAAGTGAGTTGTGCAAATCTTAATTCTCATTTTTGCTTTTTTATATATATATTACTATTAAATGTTTATTTTTTCTAAAAACTTAAAATTTGATAGATTTTTTACCTCTTTTAATAATTAGTCATCTTAAAATTTATTAAATATTAATGAAACAGTTTTATTTCTTTTTTGTAAACTTGCACAAATTATTTTAACTAGTTGGATTTCTCTCAAATTTAAAATGTGTGTCATTTATCTGTTATTAGCTGTTAGTAAAGATGCTTGTCTTTCTAAAATTGGAATTTTTTAATAAGAAGAGTTATATTTTTAATGGACATGAGATTTCGTTCGCTCTTTTTTTCCTCCAACAGAAATCTAATTCTAACAGTATTATTAGATTCAAAAACAGATATAGCAGATGTACTCATCTTACCCAATCAAGATATTAGGTTTTCAGCTTTTTTTTATATTTTTTTAAAGATTATTTCTGGAAATTCTTTAATTTGCCGTAAAACTGGAAGTATATATAATAAGACATGTGGTCATTTGAAAATCTTTGGTAGGAATTTTTTCCTTGGTGTGTTTTTACCTTCCTTTAAGAGACACCAATTAGAATTACACTCCAGTTACAAAACTCATTTTACTCTATATATATAGACTACCATTAATGAGTCTTTTTCTGTAAGCCAAAATAGAAAAGTTACGAGCTGAAACAGAAAACTGTGAGCTCTTGTACTATTTTTAAGTGCATCAGTGAAAAATATAATATATTGTGTTCCACAGTAGATGGATTATGGTACAGGGTGTTAAGAAAGAAAGAATAGAAAAGAGAGAGAGAGAAAAAAGGATTTTTTCGACTAAAATCAGATTTAAAAAAAATTAAATCAGATTTTTTAAATAAGTTTTTATAGAGAGAGCTGGTAAATACCTAGTTGTTGATAGTATAAATATGTAAATAAAATATTTCTTTGTTTGGCATGCAAATAACGAAATAAAATAACTATTCTAAAGTAATTTTGTGCCAAGTGGATAACTTCGGGAGCATAGCAGAATTGAATTGACAGATCATATAATGATTTACTTTACAAATTTTAAAACAAAGATTTTAGCAATAAGAAATGAAGCTTTACAGAAAAGTTAATCACACACAATAACAATAATATTATTTATTTAAAAATTTGAACAGAAATGATAATATATATATTGAAAGTAATCTGTTAAGTTTTTTGAATTGCTTGATAGCCTTTTTTTCTTTCTTTTCACATGATAATTAGCATGCTTATGTTAAAAACAAATTCTATCTTATTTTGAGTGCAAGTTTCACAAACAGGTGCAACTTTTAATATGTGCAGATGAATAGGGTGGATCCTTGTGAGATGTGACCTTAGTAGAAGATGTTAATCAAATCTTAAAAAATCCTTATGGTATATAGAAGGCAAGGAAATTGTACAGCAATTAAGATTTAGTTGGGGAATCATTCTTATGATAAATAGTTTCCAGACATTTAGAAATGGTTCTTATGGATTAAGAATAATTCTTATGATGAATAGTTGGAACTTTCTGAAATATATTTGCTATTGTATGGATTATACTGTCACTTGACAGATATTAATGAGAGAAAGATAATGTGTCAATTAATTAACATTGATTATATTGTAGTGTGTACATTTTTTTATGATGCATTTTATATTGATTTCTTCAAATGTGATTTTTCTCTTTAAATTTTCAGGACAGAATATGATGCTTCCGAAAAGAAAAGTCGTATTGATGTGGATGACTTTAAAAGGTAAGCATTTAGTTGTTTTATTTTATTATGGAATTCTTTTTTTTTCTATTTAGAAAGGTGAGTTTGAAATCCTCATTCCATCGTGTAACAAAGATAAATAGCATCGAGATCGTATATTTTGCCCCTTTGTCATTTGTTGACTTGTATGCAAAAATATTTTGTCTTTGCAACTGTTTTGAAGACTGTTATCAGTACATAGATGTTCTCTCCCATTTTCCATTGTTATACCTTTGTCCTTATTTTCAATTTTGGTTAGAAGTATATTTATAATTTTTAACCAATATTAAGCCACATGTGCAGTATCAAATACATTTAATCCAGGAGAAAAATCTTTTCAAGAATAATATATTCAAGATGCAAGTGATTTCTCAATAGTATGTGTATAAAAAGATAAACTTTTGCTAAAGAACTGGCAGAGTTTTATTTAAGCGTCAAAATTCCAACATAGAAAACCTGTTTTCCAATGTTTTTTTTTTTAATTAGAGTTTTTTTTGCTTCCCAAAATGTAGGAAAGAAGTTTCATTTTATGTGCTATAATCATCAGTTTCATAGATTAAAGTGTTAACTTAAGTGTTAGGACATTGAGTAAAAATGGATAGCAGTTGTTAAGATATAATTCTTCAGAGCCAATTAACATCACTTATTGCAGAATCTTATCAGCCATTAAAAAAATTACTTATATGCTTAACCTTTTGAGTACTGAATTATTTGAAGATTTTTATGCCCATGGGACGGATTTAATTTGTCACTATATGGATTAATATGTAAAAGTAATACATTTTATTTGGAATATACTTATAGTGGTGATATAAATATATTTTTGAAACAGCATTTTAGTTACAAAATATAAATAAATATATAAATGAAACAAAATATAAATATTTATATAGAACAAGAACCAACTTAAAGTCTAATAATTTTGTACCGTGCGGTATTTTTCAAAACATGTCGGTAAATGCAAAGGTACCTGGCATTGTTTGCATTGCCAAGTGGTTTTTCTTATTTTATGTTTATAACATATGCGACACCGTTTTGTAGGGTGTTTCTTTAATTCTCTTGTCGGAATATTCTCCGGAAAATGTGCCCAATTTTTTGCTTGCAAACGATGTGGTTGTAGGACGCCCACGGATATTATAATTTGGCAGGACCACTTGTGCCAATAATTCTTCTTAAATTCAGATGACGAGTCTCACTCGTCCATCGTAGCTTCGCTCAAGTAAGCAGATGACTAGTCTCACTCATCAAGTGTACCCAAAGGGTTAATTTGATAAACTCTATGTAGAACTTGAATACTAGCAGTATCTTGTCCATATTATAAGCAATATTAGAAGGATTTGCATGCCAGAGTGGCATTTATTTTATAACAAAAGTTAAACGGCCGTTGAAAAGTTGGCTATTTTGAAGAAGTTTGTCTGATTATGTATCAGAAATAAAAACATCAGTTAATGCATTTGTTGTGAAGGCATTGTTTCTAGAAATATGCATGGAGAAACTATAACTCACTTTATTAAGTTCATTCCTTAGGTATTTATACTTATAAAAGGAAGTGTTAGTGTTTGTGTGCAATGTCCAGACGAATCTATCGCACTTACAGCCATGAAATTTGGCTCACAGGTAGTCGGAATGGTGACTCAAAGCCCCTCAAAGCTGGAATTTTAAAATTTTATCTAGAAAATTTTTTATTTAATGTTTGTTCTGTGTGGTTTTGGATGATTTTCTGCACTAATTTCTTGATAGCATGGTTTTGGATAATTATAAAAAAAAAATAGATACACCATTAGAAAGAGCAAACGATTTCTGTTCTAACGAAGTTTGTTTCGAACGTTTAACATAATTTACTGAATTTTAGGAATTTTTTAAAAATTAGTCGCTTTTCAAAATTTTTTTAATCCGGAATTCTTAAAACTCTTGCATCCAACGTTCTAATAAAGATATAATTTTCAAAATTTTTGAGGTAGTAAATCAATTATTTTTCTCTGAATTAAAGCAAAAACAATTAAAATATTTTATTTCTCCAATTTTAAATCAATTTATTTCTTGATGGGATAAGATAATTTTTCTCGAATGCCGAAAGTGAAGAACCACTCCGTTTTGCTGTGACCTACGAGATAAACCTGCTTATACTGAAGGTCATGGTTTCGCCCTGGCTACACCATCTGGCGGGAAAAAAGCAGCCTTGATTTATTCCTTGTTTACGTTTTGCATGGAATAATTAGAAATCATTTTGCTGTACGCAGTCGTAAAGCAAGCAATACTGGAAAGTTCTGACTTGAAATCGTGAAATTATGAAATGCCAATGCTGTAATAAAGCAAATTTTACAGATGTATATTTTTTATTAAACCTAAACATTATGCATACTGTACCTCAAAGCATGATTATAATAAAGATGTGAAAGTATGTTTTTTTTTTAAAAATTAAGTTCATTTCATTATAAAAAAAATAAAGTAATATCAAAGTAAAATCATGACAATGATAGATCTAATCTTATAAAAGGAAATGTCTGTGTGCGTCATTCTGGGCTTTTTTATAAGGATTTTCATTTTGAAATTTTTTAATACTCTGTAGTACTGTTTTCCTACCGTTCAAATGCCATAATTACGATGAAAAATAAGCGGGAAAATCAATGTGTATCTTTTGTTTTCCCAACTTTTTCGTGCCATTGTGGGTGTTTCTTCTTTTTTTCTTTCTTTTCATTTTGTTGAAGTCCTGATTCCACGGGCAACGCTATGTGCATACTGCTAGTCATCTTATAATAACAACCCCAAACTTGAAAAAAAGAATGTAAATAAACAAAAAAATTATCTTTTGAAATTTATTATTGTTTGTAGACGTATGAACCTTGTGTTGTTATGAAGACGTAATTAGGCTGTATAGTCATTGTAAAGGGTTTTCCAGAATACATAACATTGTCGAACATTAAAAAAGTATTTAAATGCTACTTTTAAAAATGTGCATTTCAAGTTAAACAAGGGAATAATTGTCTTAAAACTAAATCTTTATTTTATCCCTTTTATGTCAAATTCCTTAATGCTTACCTTTTTTTAAAATTGCATTTTATTAATGAGATATATCTCATGCTTGTATTTTACCCATTTGGTTGATACCTTCCTTCATACTCCTTTTAGGAAAAACAGGGAGCCTGATGATACATATAAAAAAAATAAGTGAGTTGTGCAAATCTTAATTCTCATTTTTGCTTTTATATATATTACTATTAAATGTTTATTTTTTCTAAAAACTTAAAATTTGATAGATTTTATACCTCTTTTAATAATTAGTCATCTTAAAATTTATTAAATATTAATGAAACAGTTTTATTTCTTTTTTGTAAACTTGCACAAATTATTTTAACTAGTTGGATTTTTCTCAAATTTAAGATGTGTGTCAGTTATCTGTTATTAACTGTTAGTAAAGATAAAGATGCTTGTCTTTTTAAAATTGGAATTTTTTAATAAGAAGAGTTATATTTTTAATGGACATGAGATTTCGTTCGCTCTTTTTTTCCTCCAACAGAAATCTAATTCTAACAGTATTGTTAGATTCAAAAACAGATATAGCAGATGTACTCTTCATCTTACCCAATCAAGATATTAGGTTTTCAGCTTTTTTTATATTTTTTTAAAGATTATTTCTGTAAATTCTTTAATTTGCCGTAAAACTGGAAGTATATATAATAGGACTTGTGGTAATTTGAAAATCTTTGGTAGGAAATTTTTTCTTGGTGTGTTTTTACCTTCCTGTAAGAGACACCAATTAGAATTACACTCCAGTTACAAAACTCATTTTACTCTATATATAGACTACCATTAATGAGTCTTTTTCTGTAAGCCAAAATAGAAAAGTTACGAGCTGAAACAGAAAACTGTGATCTCTTGTACTATTTTTAAGTGCATGAGTGAAAAAATAATATATTGTGTTTCACAGTAGATGGATTATGGTACAGGGTGTAAAGAAAGAAAGAATAGAAAAGAGAGAGAGAGAAAAAAAAAGGATTTTTTGACTAAAATCAGATTTAAAAAAAAATTAAATCAGATTTTTTAAATAAGTTTTTATAGAGAGAGCTGGTAAATACCTAGTTGTTGATAGTATAAATATGTAAATAAAATATTTCTTTGTTTGGCATGCAAATAACGAAATAAAATAACTATTCTAAAGTAATTTTGTGCCAAGTGGATAACTTTGGGAGCATAGCAGAATTGAATTGACAGATCATATAATGATTTACTTTATAAATTTTAAAACAAAGATTTTAGCAATAAGAAATGAAGCTTTACAGAAAAGTTAATCACACACAATAATAATAATATTATTTATTTAAAAATTTGAACAGAAATGCCAGTTTAGCAGTCTTTTCCACTCCTAATTGATTTCTTAATTTACTGTGGACAACACAGATTTTTATATCCAGACAGGAAATCAGTATTGCGTCATCGTAACTGGATTAGTAATGCATTTTAACAGATGAATATTGGCACCACTGAGTTGCTGTAACTAATATTTTGGCAATTCCTTTTCAAAAGAGGCATTCTTTTTGGGCATGGAGATAATTTTATTTCGAGAGTTGTTACTCGATTGAATACGATTGTTTACCAGTTTTTGTTAAAAGTGTTCTTTCTTTTTCTTACTTAATTTAGAATTGAATATTTATATATTTAATATTTCTTAACCTTGTGTGTTCTTATACTGAAAGGCTCCCTTTACTTAATTTTTTTATTACTTATAAGATTTTTATTATTAAATCTGTGACAATCAGATCTGAGATATTGTTGGCAAGCTGGAAGCCTGTCTTAGACGGGCCCAAGTCTTCTAGTAGATAAGAATGGTCAAGAGGATTTCTGGAGTTTAAAAAAAAAAAATGATTTAAATCAAAAAATTTTTTAAAAAATCAATTGATTTAAATCATTTACACACTGTTATGGTAGCATATTTATCTTATTAATGTTTTAAAAATACACATTATTTAAAAATCTATGTATAAAAATTCTTGTTAGAAAAAGATAACTTAAAATGAGATTTTTTTTCTTTCTTAAATCTTTTAAGATTAATTTTTAAATTTGCAACTATATCAAAATTAATTTCTATTTTTACTGCTTTATAATAATGCTTATGAAGCAGCTTAATGCTGTTAATTATTGTTAATACTCTTAACAGTGATCTGAAGTAAGTTCATAAATTATTTTTCTGTGTTTTTTACTTTCCCTATAGGGTTGAAAATAATGGTGAAGATGTAGATAGAAAAAAGGACAAAGAAATTGTAAATAATTCAGTGTTCTTGGAACCTACACCAGCACCGTCTTCTGGTACAATAAAAGTAAGTGGTTCAATTTGTTTATTAACTTTTTTTTAAAATCAAAATAACTTTTCAGTGAGAATTATATTAATATGTCTTTGCTTTTTTTCTCTATTTTTAGTCTCTAAATCCTTTTAATGGATTACCCCATACTGCGCATTATTATGAACTTTTTAAGAAACGAATAACATTGCCTGTTTGGGAGTACAAACCAAAGTTCTTTGAGATGCTGAAAAAGAATCAGATTATGGTACTTGTTGGCGAAACTGGTTCTGGCAAAACAACACAAGTAATGCTTATTTTATTTATTTTTTTGATTTTTTGTTTATAGTTACTGTAAAATAATTTTTACTTTCTGTGAAGTATCTTTCTGAACTTTAATATAAAAAGGCAAAATTCCACTTTGCCTGTTTCGAGTTAAAGGTGAATAAGTGTTTTCAACTTCGATAACATGCTGCAAAAACAGTTTTTTTTTAAATTCAATACTTCTTTACAATTAAGACATTGGCTGTTCTTTCCTTTACTACCCTAACTTTTTCAAATAGCTTATGACTAAAGTCCAAAAGTGATGTGGGCATGGCCTTTTTTCTACCTAAGTACAGATATAATACCTATTATTTGCAGTAGTAACTGATAGACCGATGCATTACTTGCTATGGTGGGGCTACTGCCAAGGGGATTTCCTTGTTTCTCTCCAAGCAAAATACAAATGTGGGTCAGTTCACCCTGAAAGTCCTACAGAAGGCAACCTACCCCCACATATTGGAGCTGAAATCGGACTTCTACATCAAATGCCACACATGACTAGTCAATACAATTAATACAGTCAGGTAAATCTTACACTGATGCAGCGAAAAATATCAATAGACATAAAACCGCTACAATCAGTGTAGAGGGAAAAGAACAACCGACTTGTAAGGATGTTGAAAACGCACCCCACTCCGGCGCATGGAGAAAAGGTAAACAAAGCTAGCCATCAGCAGCCAAAAAGAGTTCGTGCAGGAAAAGAAGTTTCAACCGGCGATTTTCATGATCTGATGGAGTTATTGTCAGAAGTCAAACTTGGTCTTGATGCGATTAACGATATCACAGGCACGACCAAACTGATGCAAAGCAGAGATAGCGTACTTTAAAAACTATTTGTTCTAGCAGAAGTTTTATGTAGTAACTTAGCCATCGTCCCGGCAACCACTTTCCAGGCCTTTTCCCCACTCCTTATCCTACATGTGTTTCATAGTTTATGATTTACCTAGGTAAATCCCTTTCTGATGATTTTTCCTTCCTTTATTTTCTTCTGATAACTGACCTTGACGGTTAACATGTAATTCTCTTATTTATAAACTTTTGGAAATTGCTCCTTCAAGTAATATGTTAATATTTGGCAAATTTGACAGTGTCATGTCACTGATGGGCTTGGCTAGTTATGCTAGACTAAATGGAATTAGCTACAACAATTATTTGCAGTTTAAATTATGTATGTAGTATGGTAATAAATGCTGTTTGGAATAAATACTGGTAAAGATTTTTAATTTCAAAGCATAGTTTGTGGAAATGATATGTTGCTCAAAAATATAAAACAAATAAAAAAATATATAAAGATCTAATTGAATTAAATAGAAAAAATAGAAAGGAAAAGCAATAATTTAATTAATCATACTCCAGTAGTCTATAAGGAATTGGTAGTTAGGTAGAATTACTTTGTTTTTGGAAAGTTTACAGATTTTAATGCTATTCTTTTAAAAAAATTGCTTTTTGTAAATGGCATTATTCATGCATAAAGAAATTTCATTATTTGCAAATAATGTTTTGGCAAATTATGAAAACTTGCACATGTTCAGAAATTGTGACATCAAAGCTTTCTAGTTAATATGCAGGAATGAAAATGTTTATTTTCCAAATGTGCAAAAATAAAAATTTTTTCATACCTGAATAGTTTAAAATTTTAATTTCAAATCAACAGAACTTACCATAAGTAACAGATTTCGAATATGCTAAATTTTATTAGAAATGAATTAAGCATATTTACTACCACATTACCGAGTAATAATTATTCAGCACCATTTAATCAAATTTTATTTTCCCACTCATTTATATAATTCCTCACCATATTAACCGTTGTTGTAAGCCTTGTTGATTTCCTCTTTTAATTTGAAAATAGTGAAAGTGTTGTGTTGCTGAATCATTTATTTATTCTGTTTTTTGGTTTGGCAGTGAATTTCAGCTTTATAGAATAAAAATAAATATAAAGTATCATAACTTGGGGTTATTTGGATGTAAAACAGAATACTAAAATATTTCATTTAATATTGTAGAATTTATGATGTATTTCCAAATTCAATGTCAAAAAAACATAAAGAGATTATTATAATTAAAATAGATCTAAGTTTTTTATTTCCAGATACTAAGTCCTACTTGAGCCCATTGCCTATTTCAGTTGCATATTTTGTGGAAAATGGAGATTGGGTCTAAGTAACCCCAACATGGGTCCAAATTTAATTTATTATATGTTTATAAAATTTAAATGCTGGTTTGGAAAAGACCGAATTCTTAGAAGATATTCCAAAAGCAGTAAAAATTAATTAGCAGCACAATTAATATTTTTAAGATTGTTTGGTGAGAAATATAAGAAAAAGATTCTTTCTCTGAATACCAAGTAACCCTAGATTATGTTAATAATTTTATTTAATAGTGCTCCAGCTGTGTATTGTGATTAATAATTTCATTTAGATCTATCCATTTAAACATTATAAAAAAAGCCTTTATTTCCTTCTCTTTGTGTTTGAAAAAGATAATTTATTATTCATACTCAAAATCTTTTTGCTTTAATTTTATGGTAGGCAAAATTTTTTAAAAAGGGTTTTGGGGTGAAAGAAAATAAACTTTTTGACATGGTGAAAGGTTAGAACATTTTCTTTAATCAGAAGTTATAAATGAGCTTGATAATTGAATCCCATGTCCCAAATACTTTTCTGTCTTTAAATATTCACAATTAGTTTGAATGTAGCATTCAGAGAGAAGCATTTGTATTAAATATTTTCTTTTGTAGATGTTTATTGAAGTATATTTACTGTATAAACTTCTTTAGGACAACAGTGGGCACTCTTCTGTGTTGTGTTATTAATGACCCAGAAGGAAATAATTAAGATTTCTTCTCTCCATATATTTTTTCCTTTCCTTTATAGATTCCACAGTGGTGTGTTGAGTGGTTACGAGAGCAGGGATTGAGAAAAGGTGTCGCGTGTACTCAGCCCAGGAGAGTGGCAGCTATGAGTGTTGCTGCCCGTGTTGCAGAAGAAATGGATGTCATGTTGGGACAGGAAGTCGGATACAGCATTCGTTTTGAAGATTGCTCGTCTATGAAAACAATTCTCAAGTAAGATTTAGTTCCCTTGGATTTCTTAAGAAGCTTATATCAGTTGTATAGTAATCCGCAAAGTGGCATTTTTAAAATTTCTAGCAAAGTGGCATTTTAAAAAAATTAAACTTATTTTTTAATTTTTTTTAACATGGTAATGTTATATATTTTATGAAACACCATACAAAATGATGCAAATTTCAGTTCTCTAAGTAAAATAGTTATTGAGTTCCAGCTGTTTGAAGATTATAAAATATTCAAAATTTCAAAACTTTAACTCGGAAAATGGCCCCCCCCCCCAAACAAAAGGTCTGAAAATTTATATTTTTCATGTACATCTGAGCTAAAAAAGAAACAAAACCCAGAGGCATGAAATTTTGGCCATTGATTGATTGATTTGTTGTGGAATTTCACGTGTAAAAGCTAAACCCCAAAAATGCCTTACAGTGGAAGTATAGGAAAAAGGCAAGAGTAGAATACTCCCAATTTTTAAAAAAGCAATGTAAGAAAATAATAATTGAACAAATGCATGGTTTCTAATTTCTTTTTAAAAAATAATTAAGTTGCTTAGAAATCTATATACAATTCAGTTTATATTAATAATATTATTTTTCTTAGATACATGACAGATGGTATGTTGCTGAGGGAAGCAATGAGTGATCCTTTACTGGAAGCCTATGGTGTAATCCTTCTTGATGAAGCCCATGAACGTACCTTGGCTACAGATATACTTATGGGTGTTCTAAAGCAGGTGGTTTCCAGGCGGGATGATATGAAAATTGTTGTTATGAGTGCTACATTAGATGCTGGCAAATTTCAGGTAACGATTTAAATTTTGGATTTACAATAAATTGAATATTATTAAGTGTTATAAGGTAGGGTTTCTCAGTTTTGTGCAAAGCCTACTTAGTATAGATAATGACAACTCGGGTGACATTACACATCAAAATCTATGAGTGGCTATATCATCACTTGATGTAATATGCATTTCCACTCTTCTTATGTGTACAGAAAGAGTCATGAAATTAAACATCTTTCATTTTAAAGTTTTAGGCAGAATATTGATCGTTGCTGTTTAAAATTGTATAATGTTAAAAATATATCTGTTACATTTTAATCGATTTCATTTAATTGGGTGCAATAATAAACTGTGTAATGTTCCCTGTATTTCTGTCTAACCCATCTGTTTTTATAAATATTATGCTTTATCCTTTTTACAAAAATATTTATTTAGCTGAGTAACTTCAATTTGAATATCATTTTATTAATTGACTTTAATTCAAAATAACTAATGTCAAATATAATATAACTAACTTAAACAATGTACGAAACTTTTGATATTTTGTTTTGCACTCAGAATAATTATTCAATCATATGTCGCATGCTTTCATAATTTTAGATGAGTTTCCTTTTGTATGTGAATATATTTTGATACGAGTTACGATAGATAAGTTGTAAAATGGATTTTTTGAGTTTTAATACTTTACAGATATGAAATTTGTGTTAGTGTGTACAGTATCACTTATTAATCCCTTAAATATAGTAGCAATATAGTATTGCTATTATTATAAGATTGGCAAACCAGCTGGTCACTGTAGGCGGCTAGTATTTTTATATTATTGATTGGTTTGGTTGTAGCTTAGCAGAAATCCTTCATCTTTTATAAAATGGTGTATTAGGTCACTGTAGGCGGCTCGTATTTTTATATTATTGATTGGTTTGCTTATAGCATAGCAGAAATCTTTCATCTTTTATAAAATGGTGTATTAATTTTTATCTCCTTACACTGATTTGATCAGGTCCTAATTATTTTAAATTACCTGTCTTTGGTGACCAGCTGGTTTGTTACCCTAACATGGAGTAATAATTCAGTTAAGTTAATGAAATAAAAACTTTAATCATTGTTTTAAAATGTTTAAGATTATTGTTCACATTAGTTATTTTGATTTAAAGCCATCCAACAAAATGATTTTAAATCAAAGCTACTAAATCAGATAAGTCATTTATTTTTAAAGATTATTAAGATTGACTTCTATAAACCAAGTAAAATTTTAAAAAGGAAAATGAATGGAAATTTTAAATGATTTTAAATGCATCAATACACTTCAAAAGACAATGCTCAATATAATTATTGTGAAATTCATATTTATCCAGACTCAACTGGGGAGGAGGATCAAACTTTCAGCTTATTACTTCAAACTTTAAAGCTACATTATGAGAATAGCTTCTTGAAGACTCATTTGAACCAATATTGTTGAATTTCTAAACTAATATTGTTGGAAAGATAGTTTTTCTCATTTTAAGATGATGTAAAAATTGTTCTTCTGTGACAATTCTTTCAAAAGTTATTGATGAAAAGATGGGTAAAAACATCAAATTTCTGCTTAAATTCTAATTAACTCAAAATTGATTTGATTTTGCACTTTGAAAAGTTGACAGTATTTTTTTCTCTTATTTTGAAAAGCATGTTTGCTAAATTCCATCAAGATTGGACAAAAAAAAAAAAAAAAAAAAAAAAAAAGTAGAATTTTTTTTTAAGGAGTACACAGACACTTTGCTTAATATAGATAGATTTCTGTATTTTTATGTGAATTTATATTAAATGAATTGCATTGTGTTCTTTGTAGATCTTTCATAGAATGGAAATTTTTATTTTATAGCACTATTTTGATAATGCCCCATTGATGACAGTACCGGGAAGGACGCATCCTGTGGAAATATTTTATACTCCAGAACCAGAAAGAGACTACCTAGAAGCTGCCATTAGAACTGTTATACAGATTCACATGTGTGAAGAAACGGAAGGGGATGTCCTTTTGTTTTTAACTGGACAAGAAGTATGTGTTCAGTGTGAATTTTTAAAAAAGACCTATAATTTATTTTAATCACATTTTTTAAAGGATGGAAGCATGCATCTGCAAAAGTGATCTACAAGTTGTGTAGTAATTTTATTTTTGATAGATGATTGCTTGGTTTTTTGCCATGATTTTTTGTTGATTTTTGCCTGGAATTTTGGTTTCATAGATGATTGCTAGACATTAGCACAGAGATTACTTTTTGTGTCAAAATAGAATATGAAATTTATAATCAACTATTATTTTATTACAAACTTTAATATTTTGTGACATCACATTTATTAGTTTTGAATTCAGTATGTATTATATCTCTACAACAATCCATGGAGTATGGAAATTTAACTCGGCTTGTGATGCCATCATCTTGCTCTTTGTTGTTTTTATTTGAAGAGTGAGCTAATTATTGGCATCAGGAATTTATAGTTTTTAGTTACTTTAAGGTTTTGCTCTGCAGTTTTGGAAACAAAATATATAGCTTAAACATTTCAATTTCAAATTTTCAACATCAAGCTTAGTTTAGAAGAAATATTGTTCTGTAAATACTTTCATGATTTCATAAGATTTTAATAAATGGTGAAAATATTTTTAAATATTAACTTGGAAATAAGGCTAATAACATTTCTAGAAAGTTTCAACCAGAATTGTCAGTTACATTTATTTCTTTTGAATTATTTTTAGTTCCTAAAAATGAGGATTTCATCTTCATTTTATTGTTGTTGTGATGTTTTCTAGACCATTTTTCCTGAAATTTTAGTACTTTAGTTTATAAATGTAAAAAAAGTAAATATTTTAAATGAAAATATGTTATGTTAATGCTAAAATTAAGAAAGCTATATGAATGCTGATGTGAAAATTTCTATTTGTGTCTAAATAAACATTTATTTCACAGGAAATTGAAGAAGCCTGCAAAAGAATAAAGAGAGAACTTGATTCTCTGGGACCTGAAGTTGGTGAACTAAAATGCATTCCTCTATATTCTACTCTTCCACCAAATCTGCAGCAGAAAATTTTCGAACCACCTCCTCCTAATAAGCCAAATGGTGCTATCGGTCGAAAAGTAGTAGTCTCCACCAATATTGCCGAAACATCATTGACAATTGATGGTGTGGTCTTTGTGATTGATCCTGGATTTGCCAAGCAAAAGGTATTGCAGTTTGTTTTTTGGAAAACCCCATCTTTTTATTTTGTTTCCTCTATTTCTATGTGTCATCTAATAACCACATGCAGAGTGTCCAATAAAGTCATTTGTCACCTGACTATCTTGAATTTCGACATCTATAGTTAGGAAATTGTTATCTAGATAGAGTAATGTAGCATTATGCTGTACAGTGAAACCACGTACACTGTACCCTAGTGGCAAAGTTAACATGCTGATCTCGAAAAATATGCAGTATTTAAGAAAATAGTCGAGCACAAAATTATAAAGTAGTAGTATTAGGAAGACAGTGTTGATTGAATTTCTTTAATTTCAGTATATAGCTTTTTAAACTGTGAGTCACAATCCCATGTGGGGTTCTATGGAATAATATTGGACACAGAATATTTCCATCACTTTCTTTTAAGGTTCTCCAATATTTTGGAGCAAAAAATAGTAAAGAAAGCTTCTTTAACTTAAAACATTCCACTAAAAATAGCTGAATAACTATTTTAAATCCCAATTTTTGTGGTCTTGACACAATTTTTCAGAAGAAAATAGGGTCACCAAACTTTTTTCACATAGGAAAAAAAAAAAAAAAAATCCCAGAATGGAAAACCCTTACATTACATTCATAAGAAGGCAGTCATCATTCTCAAAAACCACTGTTCATTTCATTCCTTATATAACTGATTGAACTGGTAGTTTTGGTTGATGCCTTCTCTCCTTATGGGTAGATACTTATTATCTATATATGTATATATATAAGATCAGGCTTTAAAAAGGTGAAAGGCAGTCCATTTCGATCATGGAGGAGACAATATTTGCTTAAATCTTCTTTTATTGAGGCATCAGGCGTTATTTCTTCATAGGTAAAGTATTTAATTTTTACGTAGCTCCATGACCAGTATTCAGAAGTTTACGCCCGAGCGGCGTGTTGTTGTTGAAAGCTTACATGCTGGCGTGAAAAAAGGGCAGAAATGAATGCGCAGAACGCTTAAGTACCCAGAAGAGGGAATTTCCCCTTCAGAAACACGAGACTTGAAAAGAAAGTTGTAGTGCGTTAATTATGATGAAAGTAGAAGTATTTAAAATGAGGTGTCGGTAAGATTATTTAGGAAAGTTAAACAATTAAAATATCACATATATATATATTTTCTTTTCTTATTTTCAGGTATATAACCCAAGAATTAGAGTGGAGTCCTTGCTTGTATCTCCCATTAGCAAAGCAAGTGCACAGCAGAGAGCTGGTAGAGCTGGCAGAACAAGACCAGGAAAATGTTTCAGATTGTATACTGAAAAAGCTTATAAAACAGAAATGCAGGACCAAACTTACCCTGAGATTTTGAGATCAAATTTGGGCACTGTTGTACTTCAACTAAAGAAGCTTGGAATTGATGATTTGGTGCATTTTGACTTTATGGATCCTCCAGGTAATATAACCAACTCAGTTTTACTTGGTACTTTTCTGTTAGGTCGATATCAGCGAAAAAATGTTCCACGAGTACCAAATACACCATACAAATATGTAATTTCGTGACAGCTTCTTGTTCTGAGGCTTCTGTACTTGGTATTCTTGCATACATTTGCCAGTTGCTGTACAGATGGTAAAATGACAATTTGTTTAGTTTTGCTTGTTTGCTTGGTGATTGTTGCTGTTGAGCGAATGGAAACTGTCTTTGGAAAATAAAAGTTTTTTTCTTTTTAAAGCCAATCATTTAAAAAGCTATAATTTTGTAAAATTTTTACCAAAAGATACCCTAGTTTTATTTTCTGTTGAGAAATATTATATTTTGTTTTTCTTTACAGCCCCTGAAACTCTTATGAGAGCATTAGAGTTGCTGAACTACTTGCAAAGTTTGAATGATGAAGGTGATATCACAGATCTTGGAGCTGTGATGGCAGAATTTCCTCTAGATCCTCAGCTTGCAAAAATGTTGATTTCATCATGTGACTACAATTGCTCCAATGAAATACTCTCAATAACAGCAATGTTATCAGGTATCGTGGAATTTTATTTAATAAATATGTTTTCAGTTTTAGTTATGTTCTTTATTTCTCTCCTCCTTGCATTTTAAAGGTTTATCCTAACACTGAAAATTTTTCAAAATTTTTTTTCAAGCAATTAAAAATTACATTAGAATAGTGCTTTATTTAATAAAGGTGCATATTTTATCGTTTGTAGGAAGGGTAGATTTCTGATGGTAGTTCTTGAAGATGAATTTCTATCATTTTTTTTATAGGAAACATTAATAGGCTTTCATATGATTTTGGCTTAAGTTTAACTTTTTACATTTTAAAAAGTAATTAGGTACATAGTTATTCACTGAATACAAGGCTTCATTTGCTTTGAGAAGTAAAAAATATAATTGTTTAAGTTGATTTTTCTGAAAAATTAATCTGCGACGACTTGCAACTCTGTAAATGTATGAATATTTATAAATTATCAAAATCAAGAAGCACCAAAATGATGCTTGAAAGGGACCTTCTGAGTGCAATGGGTTAAATTATCTGTAGTTACCAATTTTAAAAAAATGAGGTCTGAAAGTAAGATGCGTCATATGGAAGGAAAATTTATTGCCTTATTGTGAAAATCAGCAAGTTCAGTTTTAAATCAAAGCAAACATTTTTTTTAAAATCCATATTTAAATATTATTGGCTTGTCTTTTGAAAACAGTTGTTTTGGCAATCTAAATATAAATCCTCTTATGCTTAGTAAATATAACTTTTCATCTATCTAATATATATAAAACTCTAGCGTACGTGGCACGAAAAAGAGGTTAATTTCTTTTGTGCTGATGTCAATGATTGGGTTTATTTACAAAATAAAACCAGTAGCCTCTTCCGTGTTAGGCTTAATTTCATACCCATAGCCAGCTACTATATTCGTTCAGGTGTAAAACAACTTCTTCTTGGGAAAAAAAAAAAAAAGAATGTAAGATGCAGAGGTCACAATATATATTTCTTAATGAAACTTTGGATAAATTGTTCAAAAGAGATTAGTTAGAAATGAAGCAGATGGACTTAGGTGAGCCAGTGAACATTCAAAATAGTTAAAAGCATGCTAATTCCAAATTGAGGTGAACATCATGGATTTTTCTTTTATGAATATTGTATATTGGGTATTTTTCCGTTTTACACACTCTGTTTGGTGCCTTTTTTGTCTTGGCAAATTTTCTTCGAGCTCTGAATCGCCATATCCTGGCTCAACTTCTTTCGTGGTAATAGTTGACGCATGCTGTATTTTTGGTGAGCTGAAGCATCAGGACAGGAGTTTGAATGCGCCAGTTTGTCCGAAAATGCATGATGTGCGTATAGTGGAGTGCAGATCATCTAGTATATTAGACTTTAATAATAAGTTTGGTAGAAGAGAGATATTTGCAAATAATTATTTCCATTGGAGAATTGCAGATTTCTCTGTTTTCTTTTAATGCAATGTATTTGACTATTTCATATTCCTTGTGGTGGTATGTTTATTTTCAAAAATAAGTTTTCATTTGACCTGAATAGGAATGAATATACTGCGCCATCAGTAAATATTGTGGATAATTTAATTCTAGAAGATAGACTTACTGAATTTGTATTTTTATTCATCATACCCAAGTTTTTGTTCAGAAAGAGAAGGTTTAGGAGAATTGACATTTTGTGCTTTTTAAGAATGTTTGTTGTAAAAATATTTAATTTTCAACTTTACTATAGCTACAAATATTCTTCTTATTACCAGTGCAAAATATCTTTATCCATTTTAAATTGTTAATTAAGTGAAATTGCCAACAAATAGTGATTTACGGTGTAAAATTAAAGTTAACTTTTTCTTTGAGGACTAAATTAGTTTTGCTTACTTTCATTAAAAAATTATCCTTGAACTATGGATTCTGAAGAAATAATGTTTTACCACTTTTTTTTTCTTCTTAAAGTAATTTTTTAAAATGGAATACTTTTTTTTTGCTCATAAAGATTGGATTTCTCTTCTGCGACATTTATAAAATTTTTGTACAAAAACGTTTTATATATATTAAAAAAAAAAAAAAATATTTCATGTTCTGGAAAAATACTGAAATTCATTGTGGAATTAATTCATCAGTTTTCATAATTGTGCTATCAAGGAAACATCTTAACACTAATCACTTTAGGAATAGAATATTCTTTGTTCTTAAAAATTCAAATGAGTTTAATAGTTTCAATTAAGTTTAATAATTCAAAAGTTTCTCGATATTATGTTAATCAAGGAAATAAAAATATATATTTCAAATGAGATATATAAAAAAATAAATTCAGGTCCTTTTAAAAATATTCTTCAATCTAATGATTATTTACATTTGTGGAAATTATTTTATTTTACTAAATTATGAATATTACGTTCAAACTTTATTATATTGATAACATTTTACAATTATATATAGTCATTAAATTTAAAATTGGCTAATTCATACAAGTTGTTAAAAATAGACAGACTTTTGAAATTCTGTAAAGTTCATTTTGGTTGTAGGAATGTAATAAAAGCACTAACTTGTTGCTAATATTGAAGGAAAGTATTTTTTAGTGTATTTTTAGAAATTGGTTTGAAAATTTCTCTAACTGGTTTTCAGTTACATTGAATCCCCCAAAACTGAAATTTCAATTTAAGCAGGGTGCTAAAATATTTAAGGGGGAAGTAAGGAAAACTCAAGAGACATGGATTTTTCATATTTTATTACTCATGGCAGATAAACTCGTACATGAAGTCTGTGTTTGTTAAAATTTTAATGCAATTAAAAGGGCAGGAAAATACTAATCTGCCATGCAGGGGTAACATATTGAAGTAATGTCTTAAAAAAAAATAAAAAAAATAATTTAGTGATTTATAGAAATGAATTATGTATAGTGGCTTCAGTCTCTTAAAATAAAATTTCAAGAAAATCCTTTATAATTGAAAATAAGTACAAATTAATTGAACATCAAAAATATTTGAAATTAAAAAAGGAAATTTTAACAATAAGCAGAAGTAAATGGATTTTGAAAATTGTTTTTTTAGAAAGAGATACCCATGGGAATCTCTTTCTAGAAGCCTTAAGCAAGTTTGAGCTTGTTTAAGGGTAGTGCATTCCTTTACATTCACATTAAATTTAGTGGATGTGGGGTTGCCTATATTTTTGCGGCCCCCCCACCCAACACTATTTAGTTCCACAGTGCTTTGTGAGACCAAATGAAGCCAAGAAAGCAGCTGATGATGCCAAGATGAGGTTTGCACACATTGATGGTGACCATTTGACCTTGCTTAATGTGTACCATGCTTTCAAACAAAGTAAGTGAATTTCTTTTATTTTAGGTATATTTGTGTTTTTTTAATCAAAATTCTTTTATAAAATGTTTTCAGTATTTTTATACAAATACGATGTATTTTTTACTAATCTGTTTTGTTGTTTTTAGTTAACAATTTTTTTTACACACCATTTCATCTTTTGACTAATGGATTGATAAATATTTGTCTAAATATATATATTTTTTATGTTAAGATTTTTTGTCTGTACATTTGTTAAGTTTATATATCAAGATTCTTCTGAATGCTTTGCATTCCAGTGCCTCTATAGGGTTTCAAAATATTTTGCTGGTGATTTGAAGCCTGAAGTGTGAAAATTATCTGTAGCTGAAAAGTATTTTGGTTATTTTTGAGAAACACAAATGATCTGTTCGTAAAAATAACTGTTACTTGGGGGGGGGGGGAAAGAAACTTCTACTACACCTGCATTTGCAGACATGTTCATTTTCATGGCAATTTATTTTATTATGTTTTTAGAAGTTTTGATATTTTTGGATTCAAAGAAACATAATTGGGCAGAAAATGTTATTCACCTGCTTTGATTTTTAGCTGTTTTTTACCTGTAGTAAATTGCTTCATTGAGAGTTTCGGGCTGATAAACACAACTGATATCAATAAGCATTAGAAGCTTATGTTCATATTAAATGCATACATGTTGAAACATTAGCATAGTATTTATGCATTTGCTATATAATTTGCATTGTCAATAAATAACATCAAGACTTTTAGTAATGTATGTGATTTTTAATTATTATTTATTTACATGTGAAGTCAACAATTTAAGATCGAAAGGTCCAG
Source organism: Araneus ventricosus (assembly GCA_013235015.1). Classification (NCBI taxonomy): domain Eukaryota; kingdom Metazoa; phylum Arthropoda; class Arachnida; order Araneae; family Araneidae; genus Araneus; species Araneus ventricosus. Next base: position 156,599 of record BGPR01001379.1, read on the forward strand.
GGGATAAAAGATGAGATTCCTTTTGTTATCTTGTGGTTTTAGTGCCATCTGTTAGCTTGATTGATGAAGTTTTATGACGGCTACTATTTGAAAATGGATAGGACGATAAAATTCCATCAAAATTACACATTTCAAATATTAGATAATTGGAGAAAATGATGAGAGAAAAAACTGTATAGCAACTAAATTGGCATTATATAAAGTAATTTTTTTAAAATTTTTAGATGGTGTAAAAATTATTTTTGTGCATAATATTTTCCAAAGTTATCAGGTAAATACACCGAATTTGCTTAATTTTTAATCAATTAAATTTTTTAAAAAATTGCATCCGTCCCCCACCCTTTAAGTATGTTTGTGTCAAATTTCATAGCTCTAGGTTCAATGGTCTGTCCTACAGAGTGCAAGCACACAAAATATTTTACTCTCTTTGTTTGTTTTCTTCAGGTATTAATTTCAGTTAACTCTTTGTTGTAAGGTAGGTTAAAAACTGTTCCACGTTTAGCTTACCTTTGTAAGCATGGTGGGATATTTTTTAACCCATCTTTTATCATCATAATGCAAGGAAATGCGAAGAATTTCTGTGCTACTTGGATTTTTTTTTTCTCTTTTAAAATGATGTCCCTCAAAGAGTTGAGGGATGTTCAGCCTCAAAACACTGAGGAACAGCCATGCTCTCATTTACTGAGCATATGATCATGATGAAAATAGTTCACTTTAAAAATATATTCGATGATTTCTACATTTGCAAAAGATATTCATTTCTCCCCATTCAATGAAAATATGAGATGAAACCTTTTTGCAAATGTGTTGATTTAAATATGAAGGCTTGTGTTTTGACCTGAGGTACTTTGGAATGATGAATATACACTTTTGCTTATGGAAATATGGCTTCTCTGTTGGTTTATCATAGATTGACATTTTATTACATAGCAATAATGCATTAATAATATAATCTTTTGCATGTTTGAAATCTGATTTTACTACATATGTTCAGTTACATTCAGATATGCTTTTCATACTGAGAACTCAATATGATCAGGCAATAAAAGATGTTTAGCACTGACATTTTTGTTGGTTGATATATGGTAACTTGCATAGAAAATATTCATTCCAGTCGTTTTAAATGTTACCTGCCACTTATTAAAAAAATTATTATGCTAAAGTTTTTCAGCAGGGTGGCGACAGAACCTGGAAATCAGGGAAAAGTCGAGGAATTGTATCGATCTGGAAAAACCAGGGAAAAGTTAGGGAAATCTGTGAAAATATCTAAAAATCAGGGAAAATTAATAGTTACTTTAGTTATTATCCATAAATTAGTATCTTATGCCTAGCATTATTTGTAATAATAAATGGAATTTAAAAAAACTTATATTCATTTATAAAAGCACAAGTTTTTGATTAGAGCAATTAATTTCTTATGATTTGTTAAAGAATAAAGATTTCAAGTAATATTTTAGCTTATCTTTGGTTTCTCTTGTTTAAATCTTTGCTAAAATATATATTATTAGGTACGTATAATTATTCTATTTTTATATTTATGCTGCAATATGTTATTTTGGTATTCGTGAAAAGAGCACTAATTAGTTATTGAACTGTTTTAAAGTTTTGAGCAAAGATCATAATAACCTTTACTGTTAATGTAATTTAACTTGTGTTGCAAAGAGTATTTTTAATGTTTCTTATAATTTTTATGCAGTTTTAGAAGTTTTTTGTTAAAATTTCCAGTATTTTTTACCTATAAGAAATGTAATATGTTTTAATGGATTTTTTTAGGATGTTCATTCCATTTTTTAAAAATTAAATTTCATAAAAATATTTTTTCTTCATATTAAATAACTGGTAAGTGTTTTTAATAATGTATATTGTACACATACATTAATTCTGAGTGGGGAGAAAGCTAGGAAACTAATATAATTAGTAGCCGTAAATCAGGGAAATGTTGTAAGTTTAGTCGGGGAAAAAGGCAGGGAAATTTTTTTCATATTTTCTGTAGCCACCCTGTTCAGTCATCCTCTCTATGAAATAACTTTATAACCAAAATATATGTGCATAGAAATTATTTTTAACTTACGATAACCTTAAATTTGTACTAGCCATTGAATTTCTTAAGACATTTTCACTATTTGTTGTGTGTTGAATTTTCACCAATGTTGGCTATTGTAACAAATTTCTGTTTTCTTGCAGATCATGAGGATCCTCAGTGGTGCTACGACAACTTCGTAAATTATCGTTCCCTGAAGAGTGCGGACAATGTGAGACAGCAGCTTTCCAGGATTATGGATCGATTCAGCTTGAAGAGGACATCTACAGAATTCAGCAGTAAAGATTATTATATAAATATTAGGAAAGCTTTGGTGGCTGGTTTCTTTATGCAGGTAATATTTTGCTGAAATCCTGAAAATATTGTCAAATTACACATTTTGAAAAATGTAAATGAGAATAATTACTCTTTTTGCGTAAAAATAAGATTTTTTTCTTTAAATTTGCTTCAAAAGACAAGCTTTGGCTTATTTTCAGGGATTTTTTTTTTCCCATGTGTGCATCAGCTATTATAAAGGAAAGGAACCATTTACAATGGGGGGAAATGTTTTTTATAGCATTTTATAATCACAGTGAATACAATTTGCTATTGGTCTGCTCATATAATTTTGTTAAAATACAAGACCATAGTATAGCTTTCATATTTCAAAGGGTTTAATTTGATATATAAATCTAGAATTTCATTGGTTTGATATTGGCAGCAAATTGTGCAATGTTTAAAGAGAAAGTTTCCTGTGTATAAATGCAATATATGAAAAGCATCACTAGGTGATTTAACTAGTTATGTGTATTGTAATAAAGGATTATAGGAGCTTATAATTGATCCACTCTGAAACGTTAGTTAATTAAGAGTTTTTAAAATCAAAAAATAAATTTTGTTAAGTTCAGAAATTTACCTATAAAACTTTTTAATTGTTGCATTTTAAAACTTCCAGGTTGCTCATTTGGAGCGGACTGGCCATTACCTTACTATAAAAGACAACCAGGTGGTGCAGTTGCATCCATCAACTTGCTTGGACCATAAACCTGAGTGGGTTGTATATAATGAATTTGTGCTTACAACTAAGAATTATATCCGTACAGTTACAGATATAAAACCAGAGTGGTAAGTTGATTTGTTTTTAGTACCCTTGTTTCATGAGCATTTTGAAGCTTAATTTAAACTTTTATTATCTAGTTTTCTCAATCCAATTTTCTAAATGCCTAATATAAGGCAAGATCTGATGTTAGAAGAAAGCGTTCATTTGTGTTATTTCTGAATAAATTATTTGTCTTTGCTCTGAGGGTGATGATTGATCTGTTGTGTTTGTCTTATATGAAAAATAAGTCGTACCCTATTTGTTATATCATTTTTTGTAAAAAAATTATGTAGTTATATCGTTTCTACAACTGAGACAACTAAGATCTTGAATAAGCTTCTATTTTCATCATTTTTAATTGCTGTGATGGTAACATTTGGTTGGTGATGTGATGTAGTAGTAATGGAAAGAATTTTTCAAGTATATCATTCAAGAAATTTTTCAAAGGATTGATATGCGGAATTATTTTATTTTATTGTTAGATAAGTTCTTCTTTCTTTTGGGCTTTTTTTTTCATTCTATATTAAAGAGTAAAATCAGTCTCATTTCAAAATATCGGATATTTTTAAAAATATCCATTCTATAGAATGCCAAATGACAAACCAGCAAAGTATGAAATACATCATCGATTCATTTTTTTAAGAAATAAAATTAAGTGCAATTCAAAATAAAATTGTTTTCTTTATTGATGCAACAAGTAGGTTCATATTTCATTTTGTTTTATCATAAGAAAGGCATAAATTTTGTTTTGTACGGCTCATTTTTTTCTTTACGTATTTTGAATAAATTTTTTTTAATGGCACTCATTATTTTTACAAAACACAGTCATGAGATTCTACCGCGGATCCGCGATTTCCCGCTTTTTTATCTTTTTCCACTTTTCCCGATTTTTTGTCATTTTCCACTTATTGTCATTTTTTATATTAACTTATTTTTTCTTTGATTCATGTTAATAATTCTGTGAAACCAAAATAGAATCGTAAAATGCTTGTAATCAGCGTCAAAATCCGTTTATTACCTAATGGGATCTCCAAGAAACAATTCTGTCTCTAACGTAAAGCAGGAGATTTCGCAAAAAGCTATTGTGCATGTGTTAGTTTGAGAAGTCTGACCGTGACCTTTGCAAGTAGCTCACCAACAGTTCTCTGTGACGTGATAGATAGCACATGGGTAATTCTTTTTGCATGAACTTTCAACCAGTTAAAATCGTGTGTAACGGCAACAAGGTAAAGTGAATTGATGAGATCCTTTCATCATTTTCTTTTATATGGCTAAACAAAGAAAACGATTTCTTTGACGTGCTCATTATGCATCATTAATGAAAAAAAATTACTTCTTTTATTTCTGAAACTACTACTACTCCAACCGTTTGTTAGAACATGCTCAATTTTTTAATTTGTATTGTAGACAAGTAGAGTCGCGTTACATCTTTGGAAGCGTGCAATTGTAATTAGATTTTCAATTTTTCTCTTTTAATTACAATTTGCTCTCCGGCATCTTTCATGCCATTATTGTGTGATTAACATGGCCAATATGAATAATAGGACTGGCATCGTGTACCGAAAAAACTACATGAATGTTCGCAGCAACAATGTCCATAATGGTATCAAAAACCCTTTGAGATGGGAATGGCTGGATAAAAAAGTTAATAGAGTGTATTTGCAAGAGCGTATAAGGAAACTTGATAAACCTGGAGCTGTTAATACCTCGAAAATCCGAACTGCTTGGGGGTTTGGAAGGTCCGGATTTTAGATATCAAAGATATCTAAGTCAATAGAGATATCAAAGTTCTGATGTTACTGTGTAGGTAAGTTACATCACAATTAAGCGCGCATGTGCAGACGTCTTTAGAGCAGACCCGGGAGTTGCAAGACAAAAGCAAATGGTTGCCTTGGTAACGGCTCTGATGTTTGCGCATGCTGAACCAATCGAGACATATGCTGATCTACCGGTTGACGTCAATTCCAACAACTCCATATGAAAACACGTTTTGAACAATAAAAACATAAAGAGACATTAAAAAATGATACACAGACAAAAAAATAGTACTTTGAAATGAATAGAATGACTGGAATTTCCCCATCTTGCCTCAAGCATTCTAGTTTAAAATTTATTTAGCTAATATTTTTTCTCATCACGAGTAGAAAAAAATCGTCCGGTTTTTGAAGTCAGAATGTAATTGCCACATATTTTCATAAAATGTATCAATTTCCATATTATTCAAATATATTACAGTAACTTAACAAAAACTAAGTAGTGTGTGGAAATAACCATTTGTTATGAAATTTTTTTAAGTCTGTTGTTCATTCTTTCATAACTGTGATATATTTTGAGAAAAAATTATTTTTCTGAAAATAATAGTTAAATTTCTTTTTCTACTATGCATACTTTGACACTCTGTAATTTACTTGAATTGAAGCTTCCTTCCATCTTTATGATCTTCTCTTCTGTCATTTTGTTAAAATTTATTTTTAGCGAATGTTAATGTTGTTTAAGAAAGAAAAGAATAAAAAAAGTAACAAGATAAAAATTATTGTTTTGTAATTTTTCTTTCTTAGTCTTAGCAGTTTCAAAGCCTAAAAATTTATCTAATCTATTAAGGATGAAAAATATATTGGATGAACATTCATATAGAAATATTGTCTTTTATTATGACCAGATCACCAGAATAATCTCACCAGATATTTATGATGAAGCTGGAAAAATTAACTTTAAATGGAAACTTCCTTTTTTTAGAATATCTTATTGTATTTGCAAATATTTCTTCAATGTGACATTAATGTCTCCATACAGCTGCTTTTAATTAAAATTGTTGGACTTTTTGTCATGCATAATAAACTTTTCATCATTATCTTGTTCACGTGTTTTATTAAATAATTTAACAATTTTCTATTTCATACACTTTTCCTCTTTTTGCTATCTCATGCCTGAAAATAACATTTCTATTTTTGAAGTGTGTACTTTTTTTGAAATAATGGTCTTATCATGTCCTTCTTTTCATACTTTGCCTAGGGAAAGTATGTAATAATTCTCATATTCCGGACTTTGCTTAAAAACTCCCGACATTCTATAAAATGGCTTTTCATACATTGTTGTAACATATATATTATTTAAAATAATAATTCTGTTTAAGTGAGAAAAACGTTTTATTTATTATACATTTTTGTTGTTGCACTTGACTGATAATTGATTTCATTAAATTATTTCTTTTGTAGGCTACTCAAAATTGCAACATCTTATTATGACATTGGTAATTTCCCATCTTGTGAAGCCAAGCGACAACTGGAATTCCTTGCTAACAAGATGCAAAGCCGTCAATATCAAGAAGGATTTTAATTTTAATTGTTCATAAATGTTTTTTATTGATACTCATTTGCATAAACATTTGAAAGATTCGTAGTTATCATAAAAATTTCCTTTTGTATATTATACCACGCCATCTATTTTGGACTCGTAAAAATCGATATGGGAACATTTTGTGTATCATATGGAATCACACAATAAACTGTATGTTCTTGTTTTGCTGTGTATACTTACCTATCTCACTGTCATATTTGAATAATATTTAATTTTGATAATTTATCTCTAATAAATAAAAGTTTCTTTTTGAAATGATTTTCAATGTTTGTTAAATAAACATTTGAGTTTTTTGTCATTCAGTTATTATTTAAAAAAATTAATATGTGATGTTTAATAATGTTTTAACAAAATTTGTTGAAATAAAACATTTTTTAAAAATTTTTTTCTGAGCATAATAAGTCCATTAAGAACACAGAAAAATGTGATGAAATACAAGTAGACTTATACATTCTCTCAGAATAAAATTTATTCCTACATAATGCCAAATAATTCACTAAGAAATATTAAATTCTGCTTTTATTTGTTCCCAAAAATTCAATATGGGTTTGAACTATGTGCAGAATTGTAATTTTTTCTTAAGTTTTCTATCAATATTAAGAAATAGAGATTCACCTGGACTTCATAATTGTTGTTTTTAACAATTTATAAATGTTTTAAAACCAAAAGTTAAGAATGCAAAACTATTGAATGGTTTCGTTAAAAATTATGAATTAACTACCTAATTTTGGCAAACTTAAATAATACATTTTTTATTACATACTAGGTATGCAGTTATGATTGATTTTTATTGTGATTTTATCTTGGAGAATTGGTAATGTTTCTGGTTCTTGAAATGTGAAAAATTTTAATTACATTTTCGATTATTCACCTAAAGGCATTCCTAATAAAGTAGTTGTTTTCATTTTATTTTTGAATAATCGCTTTTAAGGCATGGCAAGTGAAGTATAAGACTTCATGCTACTCTTCAGTCAAATTTAGAGAGAACTGAAGTATTCAAAAAACACAAGTGTTAAGTCTCAAATCTGTAATTTAAATTTTAATACATAAAGCTATTATAAAATTTATTTAATATTGACTACATTTTATTTGAAAATATCCACCAAGTCAAATAAACGAGTGAGAATGGCAAGAATTGCTTTCTATAGCAGTTATTTATTCTTACTACTCATTTTCATGTTAAAGTTATTTCAGACATTAATGGCAGGAGTACTAAGAACTGCTATCTGTCTTCCTAAATGCAGGGTTCATACACATTTCCATACAAGAAAATCAAGGACTTTTAAGGACTAAAAAAAAAACAAAAAAATAAGGACCTCTAAATTGAATAAACTTAACGAATTGTCGAACGCATTTTTAAATAAAATGTCTCATTTTTGAAAATTCAACCTATTAGATGATAAAGTATAATATAAAACATAGAAGATACATTACAAATTTAACACAATAAAAATTCCCAAAAATATGAATTAATAAATTGATGGGAAAAAAACCCATGAAACTGGTATTAAATATCTTTTAATTCCAAACTTTTTTCATTCAATTTTACATTTAAGGTATTTATTTTTCTTTTTCAGTAAATGCTTTTCTTAGTTCATGCGATTGAATAAATAAATTTATGTCCTTTGACTTTTCAGCCTCATTAGCTAAATCATTTGTTTGGTGTATGTCCTTTCGGAGGAACATTTTCTTTTGTTTTAAAAAACCTACTTTCTCCTCTAGAGCTTTTCGTTTCAATATTTTCTTTGGATCTTTCACTTTCTAAATACTGCATGTATTTTGCTCTAGCTGAGGTGGCAGCCGTCCTTATTTCTTTAGTAATTTTTAAGTCATAAATAGCCCCAGACAGCTTAATAAACTCATGAATTACACGCTGGGAAATATAAGAAGCATCTTTTAAATTTTCTATTTCCAGGGCCTTGTTCACAGAAAAACCTCCTTGTCCGTGTGACAGTATTAATACCATTTTGATAATCTTCCAAAATTTTTCATAATGATTATTGCTAAAATAAGTTTGTAAAAAAGTATCAAGGGAATCACTCTTTGGATTGAAAGAAGTAAATTCAAATGAATTTGGCTTTACAATATTTAACAGAAAATCTGCATAGAATAACCAAATTTTGTTTCAATCTTTTTCAAAATACGTTTATTTTGCGACAATACAATCAATACCTTTTTCATTTTTTCCTGTGCTTTTTCGGGATATCCAGCCATTACTCGTGGATGAATGCAAATCGCATGTCTTACTAGAGCGTAATTCACAGGACATTTCTGCATGAAATGTTTTCTCATTATTATGCTGTTTTCCAACTATTCTGTCTGAGTGTGAAAACATCCTTGTCTGCTAATTCCTTATTTTTTATCTTTTCTTTTATGAGTTTCTCTGCAGCAAATCCTAAATACACTTAAATTTTATCATTATACAAGTTTGGGTCACTGAAGTTGAATTTGCATAAAGCTTCAGGTTTCTCAATTCTTTCATTCTCTAGTTTCAAAATTTTGAAAGCAGTCATTAACAATTTTTAATACATCACTGGCAAAAAATGGAAGTAAAGGTTTATCACTTTGATACTGTTCTAAAAATGGTAACAGCACTTTCGACAATCATTCCTATGGAACCATGGACGAATAAAGGCCATCTGTAACTCCTCTCTTATTTCCCAAAGTGTATGCGATGGATATGAATTCGTAGAACGCGAGCTGTGTCGGCCCCCCCCCCCCCCGGTTCCGCGAGAGCCACGTCGACTGAGATTAGAGCCGCCAAAAAGGAGGAATTAGAAAAACGATAATCGGTGAAATTTTAATTTTTTTGATAATGGCAGAGTAAAAAGTAAGGACTTTTTAAAAATGGGGCATAAAAATAAGGATTTGTAAGGACTAAATGTAAAAGTAAGGACGCATACGAACCCTGTAAATAGTTCTATAGGTGCTTAACCTTCTTGCATCAGGCTATGTGGAAACAGCGTCTGAGTTGTTTGCAGTTTTTCAGGCTATGTTATTCAAGATTGATTTCATTGGATCATGCTCTATAGCATTGGATAAAATAGAAAATATTGAAATTGAACTTTCATTAGTAGTCATTAAAAATTAAACCCCTGGCATTGGGGTTTAATTTTTGCTCACCACAGAGATTTATATAAGTAATGGGTTTAATTACAGGTTACTATACTAGTTGATCTGCATAGATATAATCCCAAATAGAAGCGATTTAAAAATTCCCCAAATAATCTATTTTAACATGTGAGAATTCCGATTTGCTAGCATGGCAGTAATGGATCATCTGGTGCTGCATGCATACAAGCCATGCCATTTTCATGATTGACAACTTTTGAAATTACTCAAATTCTTGGGTAATTTAATTTGATAGAACTGTATTCTTTTCACTCGTACGGAAATATATCCAGAACTTTGATATGAGATATAAACAAGGTTACAAAAGGTTTCTTTGATGATGCCAATAAAGGAACACGGTGCTTACTGAGCCAGTGTGCTTGCCAATGACATAAATATATAATTTAAGAGATTTAAAATGTCTAATGATGATATTTGGAAAAATGAAGCAAGCAAGGAATTTCGATTTCCGCGAAGACATTTAGCAGTTGCATAGCTCAACATGTAAAATGTCAGTATAAAAATATTCGATATTCAATTAGCCATTTTTCTAAAGTAATTGATTTGAACAGAATAATGCAAACCGTGTCTAAAACAAGATTCGAAATTAAATTTCATGTCAGTGGTGCTACCTCTTAGAGAATTTAAGGAAAAATTTATTTCACAATATATATTGTAATGAGTTATAGATTAAAAAGTACAACATAATTAAATTCTAACTTTTAGTAAACTAATAAATGTGTGTTTTAAAATCTGTTTTTATTTAATTTATTTAGAATAAAGGAATAAAAAATAAATGTTTACTGTCTGTTTCACACTAAAACTGTACTTTTCAGAGAAAAAAAAAAAAAAATACATAAGTCACAATCTGATTTTTTGGCAATATAGTAATTCTTTACTGTATTCTAACATTTGTATCACAATTTCCGACACATTAGAAATCAAGATGTGTATATATGAATAAAATGCATTTTTTTTAAAGATAAAATTTGGCACCCCAATTTAAATCTCCCTTTTTGAGACATGTTTTAAGTTGAGAAAAGAATGTAGTGGAAATCTTCCCTCAGGGTTCATACTGTATATATGATAATAAAATTCAGGAGTTTCTAAGGATTTTTTCAGGAGTACAGAACAGAAAATTCAGGAGATAGCGTGAAAAAAAAAATCAATTGTAGGGGAGTAGGAGGTAGTGTGGACAATTTTTATAAAATTGGCAAAAAAGTATACTAAATATCAATTCTCCCATCTTTCCCGATTGCGGTGACTCGGAACATGTGCGGTAGACTCTTTCGGGGCTAAGTAAGGTCAGAAGTAAGAATTCCGGATTCCAGCGACTTTGGGGTCTATTCTGGTACCCCCGGTTGGGTTGGGAGACGTCAATTTTCTCGTTGTTAACGTGCGGAAAAAGTGACGTCTCC